>JAPTJF010000093.1:0-159066 GCA_029339195.1 Micractinium sp. NFX-FRZ | reverse complement strand
CGGGGGGGGGGGGGGGGGGGGGGGGGGGGGGGGGGGGGGGGGGGGGGGGGGGGGGGGCATGCAAGGGTACTGACAGGCCCGTGGCGACGAGGCGGCACCCTCACACGCACTCATACAGGCAGGTGGGGCCAGGGCTCGGGAGGGTGGGTGTTTGTTTACATGCCTGTGGTGGTGAGGCGGCTCTCTCACACGCATACAGGTGGGTGGGGGGCGGTGGGGGTGGGTATTCACAGGCTGCCCAGGCCTCCAGTGGGGCGGGAGCCATCACACAGCCGCGCCTGTGGTGAGGGGGCAGCGTCCTTAGGGCGCACACAGGTGTTGGCTGGAGGCCGGGCCTACCCGCCTGCCGGCCGGCCGGCCGGCCTACGGTCGCTTATCTTTTCTGTGTGTCTTATCACTCCTTGCAGACTGGCGAGGCGGACAAGAAGGAGATTGACATGGCCATCAACATCAGCAAGGCAAGCTGCTGTGGCAGCAGTAATGGAGGCTGCAAGAATCTGTTGTTACAGCAAGGAAGACTGTCATAGCAGCTCAGCGGGGTGGGGCAGGAAGGGCACTGCATGCCCTGCTGTGGTTGGGCGCAGGTCATCGAGTGCCATGTGGTTTCTGTGCTGAGCTATGTTCGCCATGCTGTGCCCCGCTGTGGTCCCTGCAGATCATTGAGGGCCACACGATCTGCGCGCTGGGCGATGCTGCGGCCTGGCCGGTGCAGGGCTTAATCCGGCACTTTAGGTGGGGCTGGGGTGGGGGTCAGCACGTGGCACTTTTGTCACTGGCGGATGACAGGTGCATCCATGTTGAGTTAACCACCTGGCATGCCAGGCCCCTGAGCGCCCACGCTAGGCAACAGGAGCCCCCCTGGCCTGCCACTCCAACTGCTTCCCACCCCATCAGCCCTTCCTGCCCGCCTCTGTGAGCTTCCCTTGCCTGCCTGGCATGCATGGCTTTCCGCTCAACTGCTGGCCGGCCTTCCTGCCTGCAGGCCGCTGGTTGAGGAGCGCATTGAGGAGCGGCGGCGCATGCGGTGCGTGCGGGCGTGGGGATGTGGCAGTACGGCAGCTGCAGTACGGCAGCTTGTACCAACTAGCAGGGATTGGCAATGGCTTCCCTCTGCAGCTGCCCTGCCAACGTGGTCCGCATGTTACGGCTGGCCTTGCAGTTGAGCTTTCAGTGTGACCGAGGAGCATACTGCTGTGCCTGCCCGTCTTCCTGGCTACACCTGCCCCCACGTGTGCTCTTCACCTGCCTCCCAAACTTGCTTGTCTGTTACCACCCTGGCATGCTCGCCTGCAGGTCGATGAACAACCTGCCTCCCATGGACGACCTCCACCGCCGCCCGCACCACAGGCAAGGAAGCTGGGCGGCAGCTGGGGGGGCGGGGAAGGGGCCTCGAGGCAGGGCAGGGTGCAGGGCAGGGCAGGGCTGATGAGCACCGATGGGCCTGCCCCAGCCCTCCATGTCTATCATCTGGCTGCCGCGCTGCGCGTGCTGTGCCCTGGGCAGGAGGCCACACGTCTGGCATGTGCGCTCGTGCACTCACACGCCGCCTCCTCCTGCCCCTCCTGCTCTGCCTGCTTCCTCCGCTGCAGGGAGGGGCTGACCATCCCTGCCGGCTCCCTGCAGCACGCCATCTGAAGAGCTGCAAGCCTGCCTGCCTGCGTGGCAGCCCGGCATGCTGCAACATCAGCAGACACACACCGATCCGAGCGCCGCAGCCGGCCCGCTTCCGGGCTGGCAGCACCCAGCGGCATCATGCTAGCGCATGCCTGCCTGCCCATTGCATGTCAGTCCCCCGCCTCTATGCACTGAATGCTGCCTGCCTACCCGCAAACAACCCCACCTCTAGAGAACGTTGCGTCCAATGCATGCACCCCTCAACACACACATCCCTCCACGAATTGCCATGTTGTTTGATGCAAACACTTGCCCTGCTGCTGTGCAACTCCACCCATTCTCTCTGTCACGCAGCACCCATGTACCCCGCCAACTGCACGGCACCTGCCACATGTGCCTGGTTTTCCCCAAGTCCCGCTCCTTCTTTTCCCCTGTCCCGCTCCCTCTTTTCCCCCGTCTGCCGCTCACATGGCTTCCTTGCTGTCCCTGCCGTCTGGCTCCCGCCTTTTTTGCAGCGCCTTCTGCCTGTAATGCAGGCCAGGCTGAGCCGTGATTGCTTGCAGAGGGTGCATGTTTGCTTGCATAGGGACAGATCGGGACAGATCGCAGATATGATTGAAAGGCATGTGGCCAGAGGAGGGGTACAGTGGTAGTGCAGCCGAGGGGTTCACGAGGGTTCCGTCACAGTGACTGGGAGAGGGCAGCCAAGAAGGCGGCAGGGAGGCAGGGAGGGTGGCAGGGAGGCAGATCGTGTGGAGGCAACAACGGAGCCAAAAATTGAACGAGGCGGCGCATGAAAGATGGGGTGGCACGGGAGCGCTGGCGCATGCGCTGTGTGCGTGCATGGTGCGACTGGGTCAGACCGACATCGGAAGGGAAGGGGGAGCAGGCGGATGCAGGAGGGCCAGGGGAGAGAACCCGCCCCTGGGGCCCCAACCGCTTTTCCCTCACGCATTCTGGAACCTTGCAACTGGAGCTTAGAGCTCAAGGGTGGCACAGCGTGTGCACAAGGCCCCAGTAGTTGACGGCGCCCTCGGCGCTGACGCTGGCCTGAGCCTCAATGGTAGCGGTGCCGGCATCTCCACAATCGGCATCAAACACCACCACCCAGCCGTCGGGAGACCACTGGTTCTGGCAGGCGATGCGTGCACCCTCCAGCGGGGTGCAGGACAGGCGGCGCCAGTTCTCTGCCAGGTCAGCATTGTACTTCTCAATCGCGCCCTGCTTGTACGCCGCCAGCCACTCGTCGGCAGGGGCGGCATCCTTGAAGGAAGCATACGCCTGCACAGAAGAGGGTAGGCGCACGTACGTATCGAGTGAGAATGTGTTGAGATGCCGGCCACAGCCGCTGTTCAGCCTGCCCATCGCATCGTCCCACACGTGGAGCAGCGGCGGCAGCACACTCAACAGAGTGTTTACAAAGGTACCGCAGCCCCGGTATTGCCACGGGGCAGCAGCAGCGGCAGCAGCAGAGGCGGCTACAGACGTGGCTGGCGAGCATGCGGGTCACAGGAGAGCCCCCGCAGATGCGGGCGGCTGCATGCACACTCACCAGGGCACCGCATGTGCGCTGTGCCTCTGGAAGCTCCTGACAGAAGAAGGCCTCCTCGCCGCTGCCCTCAGCAGGCGGCTCCTCATCGGTGGGGGGCGGGACGCTGGGCGGATCTGCATTGGGCAAGCGCAGCAGACGCAGCAAAGGCAGAAGGGGGGCTAGGTAAGGCACGCGAAGGGCCACCCACCAGTTAGCATGCGGAGGTCCGCGGGTGCCAGCGCTGAGCACGGTTGACGCAGCAGCACAGCGGGCCCGGCAGCATGCGCCTCCCCACCTGCCCGGCCACACCCTGCCCCGGCCCGCCCTCACCGGCAGTCACTGGGCGCGAAACCACGCCTGACACAAAGGGCACAGCGGGCCCCCGAGAGCCAAAGACAGAGTAGGAGGTGGTGGCGGCGTCGCCAGACATCATGCAGCCGCCAGGTGGTACCACGCGGTCCTGAGGTGCCAGGTCACCATAGTCGACTGTGCAGCTGCAAAAAGGGAGGGTTAAAGACAGAAGCGGGCAGGCGGTGACGAGGGCGGGAGCAGGTGATGGGTGCCAGGCCACCACAGTCAACCGTGCAGCTTGCAGGCGCGGAAATATATACATATTCCCCTAAAGCCCACAAGGCAGGAACAAGTGCTGCCTGCTGCCGTGCCGAGCCCAATGGTCAGCCACAGCTTGAGATGAGCCTGCTTCAAGTGCTGACGGGCCTGCTGCTGCTGCTGCTGCTGCTGCCTGCGCCCAACTCACTCTTGCTCATATTGGTTGGCGGGGCACCATGCCCACGCTTTGCACTCCTGATTTGCCAGGCATGCGCTCATGCACGCCTCCGCGCTCTCCAGATGCGTTGTTCCCAGGTCTTTCACGCCCTGGAAGAAGGTGTTGGCCTCACTAGAGCTGACAGGCTGCGGGTGGGAAAACGGGGACCGTGCAGTGGTGAAACTGGTGCGGCGGCGGCGGCGGCAGGCGGGGCATGGCTGCACAGGAGGCAGCTGTGCGGGCTCAATTTGCGGATGCAGCATCGCCCTTTGCCAAACTTGGGCATGTCGTGCGGAACAGGCAGGCCAGGCCGGGTCATAAACGAAGTCGCTTGCAGCTCACCGCGTCGGCAGTGCGAAGCATTCGGGCGGCATTGGCGCTCGAGACCGCCAGTAGGGCGGCCAAGAGCAGGATGGAGAGCCGACAGGGCATGTTTGTGGGCGTTCAAAGGGTTGAAGGCTTGAGTCTGTTCAGTAACGATGCGCACTAAAATTGGGGTTGAGCGGACCATCGGTGGGCTCAAATGCTGTCCAAACTCACGCGTTAATTAGTTGGCAACGCGATCGGAAGCTGCATGCGAGGTGTGCTATCCGTGTTGAGGGGAGCAGACCCCTAAATGGTGTTGCTGCATTTCCTTTTAAGCAAGCTTTATGATGCCCATGAAAGCGAGGAAGATTCACGCCTCTAGGCTCACTCCAAAATCCATGGTACTGCGGTACCATCCCGCCCCGCGGAGGCGGCGGCCAGGCAGGCGGCGGCGGGGACGAAGCCGCGGAAGGGAGGGCGGTGCACCTTTGCGCACGTCAGCAGCTTCGAGGCGTCCAGCTCGCCGCCTGCAGTTCTGCCGGGGTTGAGGACTTGCTGCCGGGGTTGAGGATTGCTTAGCACATGTGTAGCGCAGATGATGTGCCGAGGGACTGCTGGCATCTCTCCAGCTAGGCAGTTACAGCATGGCAGCTGTGCACTGCACGCTGTGGTGCCATCCCGCGAGGGCAGCCAGTGCGGCAGCTGCACGATGGCGGCATGGCAGCGCCACAGCGGTGCAGGTGACCTGGCAGGCGCAGCCCCTGTGCACAGCGCAGCAGGGCTATAAGCAAGCTGGAGCGCTCAGTGCAGCCGGGGAGCTGCACTGCCTGGCTGGCAGCATCCGCCGCTGCTCCACCAGCGAGCGGTTTCTGGCTTAGTCGCAGCTGTGCATGGTCCGGCTGCCCCAATGATTAGGGTGAGCCTCGAATTCACATGTCGGCTGCGCATTTACAAGGGAAAAGAGGCGGCGCTGATGTGCATGCACGCCCTGCCGTGGGGGGCAGGGCAGTGTTGCATCAATCACCGATGCCGGGGGCATGATGCCGGGGATGGGCCACAGCGGGGGGTGCGGTGGGGGAGGGTTGGTGGTGATGGGATGGGGTCGGTGATCATGACCACAATTTGATTCGAAAGCTTGAGAGCAGTGAGAGTGGGAAAGTGAGAGAGTGAGAAGGAGGCGGTGCAGGAGCATGTACTTGAAGAGTAGTGAACCGGGAGGAGACAGGGCCAACGGGCAGGGGCAGAGGGTGGCCACAGGTGGGCAGGCCCTCCGGGAGCTCTTCTCCCTCAGCAGCATTGCGATTGCTGCCTGGCGGCTCAGGGCAGCGGGGGCGGCAGGCCGTCAAACGCCTGCACCTCTGCCAGCTGCAGCGTCGCGGGCGTCTTCTGCACGATTTGGACCGCCACTATGCGCCCAATCGCGCCAGGCTGGCACTTGAGCGTCACCACATCCTGCACAGGCGGGCAGGCAGGAGGGGAGCAAATTGGGCGCCCGCATTTCGGGGCACGGCAGTCACGACTCTCTGGTGCAGCTGTTGCCTTCCGCCGCCCTCACAAGTGATGAAATGTGGCTGTTGCCTGCCAGCACGGTGCATGGCAGCACAGGCGCCCAGCACACGTACGGGTTGCCGCCGACATCCCTTTCATCAGCGGCCTGCCCTCCTGCCCCCACCCCTGCCCACCCACTTCACCCCCGCAGCACCTGCCCTTGTCCATCGATCCCTGCCCTGGGGCAGCTGCAGCCCTGCCCCACCTCCCGCCGCACCAGCGCACCTGCTTGCCGGGCGTGTGGGGCACCACTCCCTTCATGGTGCCACACAGATTCATGTTGCTGACGCGGCCGTCAGCTCCCATGACGGGGTACTGCTCCCCAATCCAGACCTCCAAGTTGCGCAGGCACTCCCAGCAGGCGTCCTCGCGGTTGAAGATGCGCACATACTTTACGTCGCTGGGTTTCGGGCCCTGCACTGCCAGCAAGGCGCTCCTGCGGCAAGCGGCGGGCGCGCAGGGGCGGAAAGCGATTGCGGGCGGGTGGGGCCGGGCAAAGGGTGCAGTTCGGTGGTGTGGGTGGCAGGCAGCATGACCTGCTAGCACAGAGGGCCTGACCCTCCTGCACCCCGGCACTCTGCGCAAGCTTTGAACTCTGCCAGCCCCCACCTGCTTGTCCCTCATCCCCCCATCATGCTGCCTCCACCGCTGGCAACAGCCCCCCGTGGGCCAGTCAGTGGGTCACGCCCTCGCCAACCTTCCCACCCAAGAAGAAGAAGAAGAAGAATACGCCCTTGGGCGTGGGTTGAGGAAACCAGCAGAGGTGTGTCAATGGGTCACGCCCTCGCCAACCTTCCCACCCATTCAAGATCAGTTTCACTACACTTCAAAGCCAGCCAGCACCCACCAATAGGGGTTCCTCTCCCTGTTTGTGATAAAGGTGTTGTTGGCCATGCCCCGAGTGTTGCCGTCGACGGCGTAATAGGAGAAGGCGGGGGGGCTCATGGGGGCAAGGTATTGGCTGCTGAACTGTGTCGAGCTGGTGGGGCACCCTTTGCACCAGGCGAGGTTGCGGCCGTACTTGGGCCTGCAAAGTGGGCAGGCAGGCAGGCGGGTGGCGCTGGGGTGAGCAGGCGGGCGAGTGGGTAGGGCACCGGGCTGGGCTTCTGGGTCCGGGCAGCTCCAAGGGACAGGCGTAGGGGATGGAGAGGAGGCAGGGGCGGCCCTGGGGCAGGCAGTGTTGAGCCAGGGGCAGGAGGTGAGGGCGGCCCTGGGGCAGGCAGCGGTGAGTGTGCATAAGTGCAGTGGGTAGTGGGACGCGGCGGTGGGCATGCAAAGCGTGCATACCCGGGGCATGCACCAGCCAGGGCAGCAGCAGTAGGGCTGCCTGCCTGCCTGGTGCCACCAACCAGCCACCCGTTGCAGGCGCAGGCATGTGCATGTGTTGCTGCACGTGGGGCAGGTGAGGGCCACTTGCTCACTTGCAGGCTGGGTTGTTGGCAGTGCACGTCCGCTTGGCCTGGCTGAACGTCAAGCCTGCGTTGAGGGCGGGCATTTTTCGTGGTGGTGTGAGGGAGACGCGAGGTGTTCAGTGATCGCCCAGCAGCCGCGTCCCCCCATGTTCAGGGCGCCAGCAGTGCCCTGGCTCGTGCTGTCGGCGGCAAGCAGGCAGAGTGCCAGGGCGGGCGCACCTCGGGCGCAGGACTGGGCGATGGGCCTGGCGCCAACCTTTTTGCAGAGAGAGAACTGCCTGCAGCAGGCGCCAGCAAGTTTGGGCGCAAAGTGAGGCAGGGGCGCACAGGTGGCGGCGGCAGGCACGGGTTGCACATTGATGCAGCAGCCTGTGGATGGCGTGCTGCCCCTTCTGGCTGGGGTGTGCCCACGCCGATGCAAGGCCCAGGACGCACCTGGCGCAGGGCGCGGTGGCAAACTTGCCGACAGCCTTGCACACTGCGACCGCGGTCAGGGTGCGCCGAGCAGTAGCCTGCACACGGCCGGGGACGCGTGCTGGCGGGGAAGTTGCACGTGTCCTGGATTGCACTTGGTATGCTCCAGTACCGCAGGGCGGCACGCCTGGGTCCCCAGCTTCCTGGCACGCCGGGGCCGCTCCATACAGACGTGAAACACGGCCGCAGCAAGTGGATGTGCACTGGCCTGCGGCTGCCTCCTTGAAGGCACAAGATAAGCCGGCCAAGAAGCCTGTGGCCCACATAGCCTGGAAGCTATGTGGGCCCTGCCCAGGCAGCATGCGCCCACCCGCACCTCGACCGCCTGGTCATCCCGCGAAGCCTGAGCCTGCGGAGCGACTACAGCTAGCAGGAGCAGCACAGCCACATGCGTGGACCTCATCGCTGCCGCCGCGAAGCTGGGCGCTGGGCAGCACACCTGACCAGTGTGCAGACAATCGTTCTTGTAAAGCTTCTGCGGATTGTGAATGGGCTGGTATGACCCGGGCGGGCAATGATCAGGAGTAGCCGCCCCCAAATCATACCACACTGCCAAATGCTGAGTTGGCGCCAGCTGAGCGACATTCTGCAGGGCAGGAGGTTGGTCAACTGGAAGGCATGACTGCGTGCACATGAACACAATGAACGCCGGGAAGACATGTTTACGCCATCTTGCGATTGCCGCCGATGAAAGAGGAAGTTCAAGGGGATGCCTGGCACTCACAGTGGCTGTTCTGGCTGCAAGGCCCCGGGTCTGTGCCGGAATTGGACATGCATCTGTCAAACCAGGGTGCCCAACTTGGCAGTGGCATGCCTACTGCACGCTGTGCAGCGACCGGAATACCGTGCTGAAACCGCTACACAATTACCGGAAGGCATAAGCTGGGCGCGGTGTATGGGTGGTTACATGTAGCGTACAGCATTGTGGCACGAGCGGCAGCAGGTACAGGGAAGAATCATGAATCATGATGGCACAAGAAGAATGGCAGTGCTGGGGTGGCAAAACTGGGTATCACATTCATGCGAGGGCGGGGGCGGGCGCGGGGGCCGCGGGCGCCTGGCACAGGGTGTGCACCAGGCCCCAGGACTGGACGGTGCCCTCGGGGGTGACGCTGCCGTATGCCTCAATGGTGGCGGTGCCGGCCTCTCCACAGTCGGCATCAAACACCGCCACCCAGTTGTTGGGAGACCACTGGTTCTGGCAGGCGACGCGTGCCCCCTCCAAGGGGGTGCACGACAGGCGGCGCCAGTTCTCTGCCAGGTCAGCGTTGTATTTGTCCACCGCGCCCTGCTTGTACGCCGCCAGCCACTCGTCGGCGGGGGCGGCAGTTGCATAGGAGGAGTAGGCCTGCAGTGGTGGGTGGGAGGGGTGGAGGGTGAGGGGTCCAGGGTCGGTGATTTCGAGTTACAGCAGCATGCCAGGGGGGTGGGGCGGGCGGGCAGCACAGCAGACAGACAGGCCAGGCGGCAGACAAGCCAGGTGAAAGGTAGCAAAGTGGACCCCCTGCAAGCAGGCAGGCGCTCACCATGGCGCCGCACGACCGCTGTGCCTCTGGGAGCTCCGCGGGGCACATGAACTCGTCCCACATAGGTGTGTAGGGCGGCTGCACACCAGGGGAGGGAGGGCAGGCAAGATGCATGCTGAGTGCGGTCATTGCTGTTTGGGGCGGCTGGCAGCGGCGCAGCACGGCGGCGGCGGCGACAGCGGCGACAGGTGGCGCAGCATGCTCACCGGTGATGTCTGGCGGAGCGCACGCGCAGCGTGGGCGCCGGAGGCCGCCATCAAGGCCAGGCAGAGCAACAGGGAGAAGCGGGCGGCCATATTTTGGTCTGCTGCGGGTTTGTTGCGGTGAGGGGAGGTACGGGGAGACTGGTGACTGCGGTGCAGAGCAGAAGAATGGGAATGAATACAATGGTGCCAACGAGAGCTTTTATGCGGGTGCCAAACGGTCCCGCGTTGGGCGCGGTTGAAGGTGCCATGAAGCTGGGGGTCCCGCGTTCCCCCTGGTATTCCTGCGCTTGCTCAACGGCCGTGCAGGGGTTCAGGAAACGCGTGGTCATCGGAGGAAGCTGAACGCGGCCAGTGCTTAGCGGTACCCTGAGTACACCGCCTGCAGGTAGCGGTGGGCAGCGGCAGGCAGAAGAGGGGCGGAAGTGCCGGGCTGTGTGAACATCATGCTGCTGCCCATCAGTTTGCCGTCAACCTGGTAATAAGTGATAGCAACCGCGCAGCTGTTTGATTCATCCCTTGTCGCCCCACCCCGATTGCTGGCCACCGCATGCACTCCGGCCATGTGGCGCCGGCTCCGGCCTGCCTCTGCACCGTGCAGAACCGGCTGCTCGGGCATGGACACAGGGCTTGGTCCTGCACAAAAGTCCAGAACAATGGAGCACCAGCTTGCAGAGTCTTTGGTGCATTTCGCTCCTCTTTTCCCGTGCAGCCGTCATGTCAGCACCAGCCGGTTATAACGGATACCGGCAGAGAAGAAGCGCCACAACAGGGTGGTGTGTGTGTGCTCAAGCCCTTTTAGGCGACACTGTCACACAGTGGCAGGATCTCGAGCTGGAGCGGCTGGGCGGGACACCTGCCGACAGATTGGCAGCGGCGCCAGGGTGTGGTTGCAATTCAATTGAGGCAGGGTGTGGCAGAGGCGGCGCCATTCGGAAACTGCACTGGGGCTGTCACTTGAGAGACCCTGCTGGGCAACCAGACGGCAGCATGCTGCTGATGAGTGGCCAGCAGAGGGAGGACCATGCGGCAAAGCTCGAAGCGCATGCCTGAGCCCTGGCAGCCCTCAAGGAGTGCAAGGGAGAAAGACATGATGTGATTCAACCCTCAGCAACCACGGTGATAAGCATGGCACTCACGAGCCAGTCAGCTTGCGCAACACCAGGTGACACTGCTGGTGGCGGCGAGGGAAGCCGAAGCCTGCATGCATTGTGGGGTGCCCAATGGGCAGGCAGTCGCGGTGGGCAGGTGGAGCAGTGTGTGCTGCCTGTGGGTGCGCACAGGCACATCTGTGCGCTACACATATCAAGGATGAAGAAGATTAGAGATGGAGATTATAACGGGTGCGCTCAGGATGTTAAGGCAGTTTACTGCAATGACAAGTGCGCAGCTGCGTGCAGTCGAATGCATGCTGGGCAGGCGAGGGATGAGGTCAGCCGCCGCCAGTTGGGTGAGCCCATACAGATCACTGTCCCTGTTGTCCGACCTCATTATTTATCGTTCTTTATGTTGCGTGGTATTGTCTTAGGCCTGCTAGGACTGGGCATTGCGAGCTCCGTGATTTTCAGCCGCCTCCCCGCTCCTGACACCCGCCAACAGCAACCGGCTAGCAGCACGATGGCCACTGCCAACCTGGACCGAGCTCCTAGTGTGTACATCACGCACGGTGGTGAGCCAAAGGGAGCAGGGTTGACCGCACATGGCAGCGGTGCCGCCGGAATCCTTGTTGGCCTCCGCCAGTGCGACTCAAGCGTCCTGAGCAGCACGAGGGAGCGCGATTGTGCCAGCACCCTCCGGTTCCGCGCAACCACTGGCCAGCTTTGCCACTGCCGCCGCCGCTGCCGCCGCCGCCTGCAGCTGCCGCACCGCTGTCGACATCATCCCCTGTTGCTACCAGATGACGTCATGATGTGTCATCTTGCCTTTACCCTGCTCCTGCTTACCACAGGCGGCCCCTTCCCAGTGATTGGAGGGCCGGGTCATGCCAAGCTGACGGCCTTCCTACAGGCGTGGCCCAAGTCGCTGCCGCAGCCGCCAAAGGCGCTGCTGGTTATCAGCGGGCACTGGGAGGTGGGTGGGCATAGGGCAGTGCGACGTAGGCAGACAGCAGGCAGCCGGCAATGTGAGGTGCATGGACAGCAGGCAGCGGGGAACTGGGAGGGCATGTGAACAGCGGGCAGCGGGCAATGCGAGGTGCAGGGGTGCCGGGCGGAACAGCCAGGACAACGAGTGCGGCTGTGGGATGGCCCTGCTGTGATCCTGTCTTTTGCAGGGCTGGGCTGCATGCCGGCGCTGCAGCCGCTGCTCCGGTTGGCTTCGCATGCGCCGTGCACTCACGCGCGCCCACTTGCATACCCCTCCTATGTTGGGCCCTGCAGACTGCCGTGCCCACTGTCACCTCGGCTCCCAGGCCAGACCTGATGTACGACTATGGCGGGTGAGGGGGCAAGATTGTGTGTACGAGGAAGGTGTTTGTGGGCTGTGCGCTGTTGCACTGCGCACGCTAGCAGACCCGCCAGCGCCCTGTCTGGGCACTGTCCCCTCAGCCACATGCACCAGCACCAGCAGAACCTCTGCTGGTTCGATACTAGCAGAGGTTCGATACTAGCAGAGGTTCGATACTAGCAGAGGTTCGATACTAGCAGAGGTTCGATACTAGCAGAGGTTCTAGCAGAGGTTCGATACTAGAGGTTCGATACTTCTTCGGTACTGTTATATGGCGAAATCCATACAGCACCCCGTTTGCATGCACCAGCACCAACCCATCCGCAGTGTGTGCTCAGCAGTGCGCACCTCAACCGTCGCAAGTAGCCTCCTGGTGCTGACTCCTGGTACTGCGAGCTGCCATGCAGCTTCCCTCCGGAGTCGTACACCTTGAAGTACCCTGCGCCTGGCAGCCCCGAGCTGGCAGACACCGTGTGCAGCCTGCTCAAGGTGAGAGGCGGGTAGGTGTGTTCAGAAGTTTGGAAGGTGAACAGTGAGCAGGGAAAGGCATAAGCCTGGGCACTGTGCAGAGGGCTGCGCAGGCCAGTGCAATGTGCCATGCTCGCAGCGCTAGCTGTAAGCAGCTTGAGTTTCGCTGCAGGCGGTGGGGCCTGCAGAAAAGGGCTGCTTGCCTGTCGAGCTGCCTCGTGCGCTTGCTCACAAAGCTCGGTCGCTGGCTGCCATGCCCACCTGTGTGCGCAGGCAGCGGGCATGGAGTGCCGGAAGGACGAGAAGCGCGGCTGGGACCACGGTGCGTGCCTTACTGACATCCTGGCCTGTCTGCTGGGCCTGCTGCGCCTGCTGCCTGCACGCCGCATCGCATAGGTGGCTGGGCAGCGCCCCGTCCACCCCCCCGCCTGGCAGGCACCTCCCGCCCTGCCGTTGGCTGCCCCACGTCACATGCTCCCCTGCCTCCCCATCAACCCCTCAGGACATGATTCATCATCTTTTGAGGTTGAATAAAAGTTGAATCCCCTTTCAGGAGATGGGTACAGGAACAGGTGCAACGCCTTCACCAGGCCGTGTTTCCCTCACCGCTCACCGCCCGCCATCCCTCCCTCCCTCCCTCCCTCCCTCCCTCCCTCCCCCCAGGCACCTTCATCCCCCTCATGCTCATGTTCCCCAAAGCCGACATCCCTGTCGTCCAGCTCAGCCTGGTGGCCAGCCTGGACCCGCAGCTGCACATCCGCATGGGGGAGGCGCTGGGCACGCTGCGCGACCAGGGCGTGGCCATCATTGGCTCCGGCTCCTCCTTCCACAACATGGGGGCGCTGTTTGCGGCAATGGGGGACGAGGCGGGCGTCACCCGGGCAGGTAGGGCGGGGAAAGACATGAGGGGTGGTGGGGTAGGGCGGTTGGGGCAGGGTGGGGGGATGGGGGGAGGGCGCTGGCGTGACGTGCGATGGCAGCAGCGGGCGGGGTCGGATGGGGGGGCACCAGATGCGTGCTTGCCTGGCGGCTGTGCATGCACGGCACTGGTGGGCGAGCGGCTGTTGGGCAAGGCAGCTCGTCCCCCCAGTGTAGGCCCTTGCTGACACCGTTCCCCACCACACCCCTGCTCCCCCACCACACCCTTGCTCCCTGCGACCCGCGTGCCACATTTTGTGTGTTAAGTAAAGTACAGGGCAAGCGGCAGTGAAGCGCAGCCGCACATTCGACGAGTGGCTGCAGTTACGGCACCACAGTCCCCATCCCTTCTGAACACCCTTCACCCCCTGCCGCCCCCTGCAGGCCAGGAAGCCGTCAAGCGCAGCCGCGCCTTTGACGAGTGGCTCCAACACGTCACAACGGACCCCTCCCTCTCCTACGGCAAGCGCGCCGAGCTGCTGGCGGGGTGGCGGCGGGCGCCCGAGGGCACCTACTCCCACCCGCGGGAGGAGCACCTGATCCCGCTCATGGTGGCCTTTGGGGCGGGCAAGGGGGACACCGGGAAGCTGGTGTTTGATGAGGTGGCAATGGGGGTCAAATGCTCCTCGGTGCACTGGTGAGCCACGGCCACCTCGGCCGCCGGCCGGCCTCACGCACCCTCGCTGCCTCTTCACCCTGCCGCCACTCACCGTTGCCCCGCGGTGATTGGTGCTCACCTCCCGCTAAGAAAGACTGATTACCAGGGGCTCAGTGCTGGCTGGCATCTTTGCCACCTGAACAGCAGGCGCGTGTAGTGCCATGCCACCTGCCACTGCCTCGCTGCCTGGCACCTGCGCCGTGGCAGCCACAGAGCAGCAGCAGTTCGGTTTAGAGTCCTTTGTACCGCAGGGCTCGCATTTCATTCCTCAACCCTGTACCCTTTTCAACAACTCTTCAACTCTGTGACCCCTTGCCTCCCTGCTGCTCAACATCTATTCCCCCGCTTTTCACCCCCCTCATCCCATCTCGTCCTCCAGCAGCACCCTGCTGCACCTCTCGCCCTTGATGCTGCTTGGCCCCTGGCACTGTTTTGCATGCACTTACACCTCGCGCATAAGTGCACACCGTGGTACTCTGTGTACACACGCCCATGCAGATGTATATTTACAACATGTGCAGAACCAAAAGGCAGGCCAGCAGAGAAAGCTAGACTGTCTCGCCCGGCGAGGGCAGGTCGCCACCGCCGTTGGCGGGGTGCCCATGCACCAGATGGTGGCGATGCGTTGCAGGACCGTAGGGCGCGGCAGCCTCGGCAGGTGGCGAGCCGTTGCCCGAGGAAGCTATGTGGTAGCCGGCCCCGCTGTGCCCACGCCAGCGCTGCAGCCGGCTCCAGGAGAAGAGGGCCACTCCCACAAATATGAGGCCAAGTGCCCAGGGCTGCGCCTCTGCAGGGGCGGAGGAGGGGGGAGGAGGAAGGGCAAGGTTGCAGACGTGTGCAATAGAAAGAACAATTTATAAGAGAGACTTTTGAATATGGTGCACAGCAGGCTGTGCAGGACAGGCGACACAGGAGCCACAGATAGGGGCACAAGCAGCAACAGGGCAGCCCGTCCACGCCCAGCGGCAGTGACCCGTCAGTGTGGAAGCACAGTGGGCGGCAGCACCAAGCGGCGGCTGCAGGAAAGTGGCGCAGGGTTGGCCAAAACTCACCGGCACGACCCAGCCCTCGGTGCTCCTCTGCGTGCCTCCCTGTGCTGCCCGCCGCTGCTCTTGCTTCTGCTGCCTCTTCCTCCCCCTCCTCCTCCTGCTGCTGTTGCTGCTGCTGCTGCGCTGCTGCCTGGGCCTCAGCTGCTGCCTCGGCTTCTGCTGCCTTGTCTTCTGCTGCCTGGGCCTCAGCTGCTGCCTTGTCTTCTGCTGCCTTGTGGTCCTGCTGCTGCTGCTGCTTGGCTGCTGTTGAGGTGCCGCCTTCCGGCTGCTGCTGCTCTGCCGGCTCCTGCTCCTTCTTTTCAGCCGACAGCTGCTCCTCCCCCACAGGCTTCACCATCGAGTGCCCCACTCGGGAGGCCTCCTCTGTACCACCCCCGCTGTCACCGCTGCTGCCGCCGCCGCCCGGCTGTCCCTCGCCGCCCTCTTCAGGCCCCTCTTCTTCCTCGGGGCTGTCTTCAGGCTGCTGCTGCTGCTGCTCCTGCTGCTGCTGCTGCTGCTGTTGCTGCTCCTGCTGCTGCTCCTCCTCCCCCACAGGCTTCACCATAGAGTGCCCCACACGGGGTGCCTCCTCCCCTTCAACTCCTCCCGGCTGCTCCTCTTTGGCCCCCGTTGCCTCTTGCTGCCCCCCCTGCTGGTGGCCCTTGTGCGACCCCCCAAAGTGCGCTGCCGCCGCTGCCTTGGCAGCTTCCAGCTCAGCATCCAGCTCAGCATCTGCCAGCTCACCGCCCTCTTCCTCTGCCACGTCAGCCGCTGAGGCAGCACCGCCGCCGGCGCGCGCCAGCTCAGCCAGCACAAACTTGTGCAGATTCTTGCCCTCCTTGGTCTCTGACACCACCACCGCCAGCTGTCGCTCACCTGCAGGGGAGAGGCGGGGAGAAGAAGAGCACGAGAAGCCCCATCTTGCATAGTGTGCATGCCCCAAGGGACGGGACGTGCGGACATTGACACTCCGCAACTGCACACGCCGCGCTCCACACACAGCCAGCAGGCCCAGCCGCTGGCACACCTGAGCCTGTCAGCTCCAGCGGTGCGGGAGCCAGCGCCAGGTCATGCGGGAACTCGAGGTTGCCGGGGACCTCGTATGCCCTGCAAACAAAGGTTGTTGTTTGGTCACACAGTGAAGTGTGAACTGGGCGTCTAATTGTGTACGAATGCATGCCAGGGATGTTATGGGTGGAGCAGGGCAGGGTGAGGTGCCGGATCAAGGTTGCTTGGCGTCTCAAACGCCATGCCAGGCAGGCAGGCAGGCGGAGGGCAGCATCACGCACAGCAAGCAGGCCAGCCAGACGGCCCAGCTGGCCACGCTACCAGTCCACCGACCGCACTGAAGCGCTCCCCCCCGCTTGCCTCAGGATGTTGCCCACACTTGAGTCCAGCGCTACAATCCAGGTCTTCCCGGCTGCCGGCTGCCACGTCAGCGCCAGCACAGCGCCGTAGGGCCCTATCACGAGTGAGTAAGGGTTGCCGTACTGCTCGCTCAGGTCCCACATGCCTAGCCAGGCAAAGGGAAGGGGCAAGCAGGGGGGCAGTGCGGCTGATGAGCTGGCAGGGCGAGCAGGCAGGGGCACAGCAGCGTGGTGTGGCGGCAATGCAGGGCAGGTGGGCATAGAGAGACGCTGCCGCGGGGACGGAGTGGGACGAGCACAGCGGAAGATATCAAGAATGCAGGCCCCCCGCATGCAGGCAAGGCAGGCAAGGCAGGCAAGATGTGTGTGAACAAGAGCCTGGCAGTGCGCAGGTCCCAGGCACGCAGCCCCACGCACCCTTGTAGGCGCCTCCCCGTTCAAACGCGTGCACGTGGCCGCGCTCCCGCTCCGCCACAATCACCAGCTTGCGGCACTCGTCGTACACAACACTGCAGCGGGCACCAGAGGGCGGGAGGGGGGTCAACAGGGCACTCAGCGGCGGTTGAGTGGGCACCAAACACAAAGGTGCATGGCAGGCGGAAGCACTCGTTGCATTGCACACTGAGGCAGCAGGTGGAGGGGAACAGAATGCTAATGTGGCACTGTGTCACACGAAGTTGACAACAACACCCCAGCACAGTACCCCTGCCGCCCCTAGCTCCCACTCACCTGTGGGGCACCAGCATCGGCTCCTGATCCCTGGGCAGCGTGTAGTCCCGCACCCATGCCCCCTGCGCGTCAAACTCCGCCACCCGGGCGTTGCAGTAGCCGTCCGACACAAACACGGAGCCGTCCCGCGCGGGCGCCACCTGGGTGGGCTTGCAGAAGGAGCCCTGGGCGTGGCCAGACCGCCGGGCCTGGCCCAGGGACAGCAGCTGCTTGCCCTCGGGAGAGAACTTGAAGACTTGGTGGAGGCCCACGTCTGAGGAAAGGGTGAGGGGAGAGCGGGGAGGGCGGCAGTGAGGCGGGCGGCTGCGCGAGGGCGGCCCAAACAGGCGGACGGGCATCTTGAGGGTGGCACGCGGATTTGGGAGGCACAGAGGCGCAGCATGTCACCTCCATGTGCCGGAGGCCCTGCCTGCATGAATCCCCCAGCCACCCACCCCAGCCCAGGCCCTCCCTCCCCTCCCTCTCTACCTGTGAGCCACAGGTTGCCCTCATGGTCGAGCGTGACCATGTGTGGCATCACAAAGGTGCCGTTCCCCCACGAGTGCACCACCTCGCCAGAGTCCTCATCCAGCTGCAGCACAGGCGCGGAGGGGAGCACGTTGTTGAGAAAGAAAGCGCCCGGAACGGAAACTGCAAACAGCGCGGGAGTGCAGCGCCCCACCTGAATCTTCGTCCACCTGCAGCACACCGCAGGAGCACAGAATCGATGTTAAACAAGACATGGCTTGAACAGAACTGAACACGCCCCGCAAAATGTGTGGGTGCAGAATCCACAACATCTATGCCCGGCTGCACAACACAAGAGGCCAGCCGCGGGAGCAGCCTCGCAGCTGCGGTTGCACCCTCTCCCTGCCTCCCCACCCCCCAAAGGCAGCTCAGAGGCCGCCCCATCCCAGCCCGCCTTGCTCGCCCACACCTCGCCCTGCTCCCGCCACCCGGCACCCCCCTGCTGCACCACGCCCCCTCCAGCGCATCCCCCTTGCTTACCACCCTCCCTTCTTCTTGGGCCAGCCCCAAACCCCAACACACGGCACCTTACCCTTCCCCCATCCTGCCCGCACCTGCAGCAGCTACCGGTTCTTCTACCACCTACCCCTGCTTGCCTATGCCGTAGCACACACTGCCATCTGCAACACAAACCAAAGCAGGGACCCCCACCCTGCCACTCCCTACCCTGCCCGCACCTGCAGCACCACCGGTCCCTCCAGCAAGTCGCCTTGCTTGCCGCCGCCGTCAGACACGCTGCCGTCTGCGTTCCACGCCCGCCTGCCTCGATGGAACACCCACACGGTGCCGTCCCCGCGGGAGGCCAGGCCAGACACCTGGCCCAGAGGGAACTCTCCCCCTGCTGTGCCTGCTGCGCCCTTCCCTGCCAGCTTGGCGGGCGGCTGCCACAGGCGGGCCTCCGGCTGCAGCACGGCCCCCGTGGGCAGGCCGCCGGGGCCGGAGAGCTGCAGTGCGGGCGAGGCGGGGGCGGGGAGGTGGGGCAGGTGGTGAGCTGGCAGCTAGGTGGGCGGCTGGCGAATGCATCTACCCGACGGAGCCGGTGCGCGCGGCGAACTGCCACAGGCAGAGGCACGCACGGCAGGCAGCAATGGCAGGACCGGCATGGCAGGCACTGCGAGGCACGGCGGGGTGTTGATGATGCCATGGGGTGGAGCAGTCCAGGCAGGCAGGCGTGCAGGCAGGCGTGCAGGCAGAGGCAGGCAGGCATGCAGAGGCAGGCAGGCGTGCAGGGAGGCAGGCAAGCAGAGGCAGGGAGGCAGGCAGGCAGAGGCAGGCAGGCAGGCAGGCATTCAGAGGCAGGCAGGCATGCAGGGAGGCAGGCATTCAGAGGCAGGCAGGCAGGCATTCAGAGGCAGGCAGGCATGCAGGGAGGCAGGCAGGCAGAGGCAGGCAGGCAGGCAGGCAGGCATTCAGAAGCAGGCAGGCATGCAGGGAGGCAGGCAGGCAGAGGCAGGCAGGCATTCAGAGGCAGGCAGGCAGGCAGGCAGGCAGAGGCAGGCAGGCAGGCAGGCATTCAGAGGCAGGCAGAGGCAGGCAGGCAGGCAGGCATTCAGAGGCAGGCAGGCAGGCAGGCAGGCAGGCAGGCAGGCAGGCAGGCAGGCAGGCAGGCAGGCTGACCGTGATGCCTGGGTGGCTGTCGAGGCACCACATGAAGAAGGGGAGGTGGCTGTACAGCATCATGTACAAGTTGCACATCTCGTCGCTGGAGGTGTGGCCGGCATTCACCGTGTGACCCTGCACAGCAGGCAGAGCAGGCACAGCAGGCAACGCAGCATGAAGAGGGGTATCCAAGGACAGTAAGCCCAAGCAAAGCAACATGCCTTCCCTGCTGCCGCATCTGAGCCGTCAACATTGCAGGCTCTCTCGCTGCTCGCTCTGCTCTGCCTGCCTGCCTGCCTGCCTGCCTGCCTGCCTGCCTGGCTGACAGCTCAACACTTAACAAAAAGCAATTTCACCTCCGCTCACCACGTCTGAGCTGTCAAAGTTGCAGGCCATCCCCAGGTCATCGCCCGGCAGGAAGGTGACCTCGGGCTGCACGGGGTAGAAGCCCTGCAGCGCAGCAGGGGCAGGCGGGCAAAAGCGGCCAGGAGGCAGGCGAGGCAGCAGCGGCTGAGCTGGGGCAGGCAGGGAAGGGTGAGGGGCAGGGGGTGAGCGCCTGGGGTCTGCGTGAGCAGCACAAAGCGCAGCCGTCGTCCACAGTTGCACTGCCAGAATGCAGGCTGCCACCCCGCTGCCCGCCAGCACCTGCAGCCATCCCGCTCCCTGCCGCACCTCCCGCCCTGCAAACACCCAGCAACAACCCCGCGACTTCAAGAACAGATTCCAGCCAGTGGCACCCACCCACCTGGGGCTTCTGAGGGTCCAGCCCCACCACCCGCTCCAGAGCCGAGCGGTCCATGGGGCGGGAGCGGTCCAGGTACACCTCCCTGCAGAGCGGAGCGGGGTGGTTCAATTGGTTGGCAAGCAGCAGGGCAAGGAACAGTCCTGGCACGGCACCTCCAACCTGCCTGGTTGTAACAAGCCCGTCTATGGGGTGGCCAGGGAGCGCAGTGCAGCGGCTGATCTGCAGAAAAGCTGCCCTTCTTGCGGTGCCGCCTCCGATGCCGCCGCACACCACAAAGCACCTGTCCGACACCGTCTGGCACTATCCCAACGTCGGGGCATCCATCGCCTGGTAAAGGAGGGCCCTCCCCGCCCGCCTTCATGGCACCCTGCTGCCTGCCCCAGCCTCCCCCCTGCCCGCCCCGCCCGCCGACCCGCCCACCTGCCCAGCCCGTGGGTGTGCACCCTCGTGGCAAACCCGTGCAGCGGCTCCCATCCCGAGTAGCAGCAGCTGTTGGGCACGAGGGTGGAGGGCTGGCGGGGCGGGATGCTGAAGGAGGCGGCGAACGCCACCATGCCGGCAGAGAAGGGCACCGCATGCTCGCTCAGGCGCAGCTTGATGCCGCTGGTGTCGTTGGCGGGGCGGATGTCCAAGTAATGCATCTGCGCATGCAGGGACATTTGCACAGTTTCTACATTAAACCCATGTGCAGGGGCAGCCACACGCCGCAAACTGTCGTCGCAGTGCAGCTGCGGGGGTGATTTCCTCGAGAGGATCTGGAAACATGTACAGAAAAGCGCACGCCGGCTGTGCAGCAGCAGCGCAGCAGCAGCAGCGGCAGCCGCTGCCCCAGCGCCCGCCTCCCTGCAGACCGCTACAGCTGCTGCGCAGCCTCTCACTTCCTCCTGCCAGCACCAGCACCACCACTCCAGCCCTGGCTTCAACCCACGAAGCAAGCAGCAGCGCAGCCTGGCCCCACCCCACCAAAACCACCCTCGACTGCCCCGTGCAAAACAGTTGGTTTCAGGACAGGCGGTCCTGCCTGTCTGCTGCACCGCCTGCCCGCTGCAGCCCTCCTGCCGAGGCCCCGCCTCAACCCCGCCGCACCTGCAAGACGAGCGCCTGAATGCCGGTGCCCGGCCCCACGCTATAGCCCACCCCTTCCGGCAGCGCGATGGCTGGCGCGTTCTTGCCCCAGCCATACAGCACCGCATCGCCGCCGCCGTCGCATGTGGCCGCCATTTTGCAGTCCCACACGGGCTCTGTGCTGGCGGGAGCCTTGCAGCCTGGGAGGGGGTCAGAGAGGGAAGTCAGGTCAGGGAGGGAAGGCGAGCGGGCGGGCAGGGCACGGGCGGGGTGGGGCGAAGCGGAGGCAGCATTCAGGGGCATGCCTGTGGTGGGCTGGGCGATGCGCTGCCGCACTGCGTGGCTGCCCCTGCACAAGTGGGCTGCTCATACAGTGGCCGCTGCTGCTGAAGGCGGGTCCTGGCGGCGGCGGCGCTGGCGCCTTGCGACTTGGTACTGCCAGCGACTCCGCACTGCAGGAGGCCCCAAACTACCCGGCGCCCAACCTCACCAAACAGCAACATGTGGTGCACGATACGCTGGTCGGAGGTGGGCTCCACGCCCACCAGCTTGAGAGGGCGCTCGGGCAGGGCCACGGAGGTGCAGAGGTAGGCGTCCTGCTCGTGTGTTGGATGGTCTGGGAACACCACTGGAAGCTCCAATGCAGCGCCCGAGGCGCCAGGGGAGGCCCCAGCGCCCTGCGCGCGATCAGAACTCGCCCACCCGGCCGGCAGCGCCGCCAAAAGCAACAGTATATAAATGCACATGACTGGTTTGAGTAGCTACCGGCGAGCCAGCCCGGGTTTGAGGCTCTCGGCACGACTACGCTCGAACCGGGAGGTGGGAGGGCATATTGTGTGCCAGGAAACGTGCACGAAATGCGGCCAGAATGCAGCAGGGGCCAGGGGGCCGAGAGCAGCCTTCCTGCACTGCTGGAGTGCAGCCCAGCACGGGGACCAGCTGGCACAGCATGTGCCAAAAGTGGCCCCGTGTCACGCGCTCCCTTGTTTCTCCTCCCCGTCAGGACCCCACCACCACGACACCATATCTGAACTCCGTTTTTGGGGCCACGCCCTGGCCCCTCTCGCTCGCGTTTCAACTCTTATGATTCGGGCGGCAGCCTCCCAGAGCAGCGGCCTGAGCTTGTCTTGGGCCCTGGGGCAGCTGCGCAAGCAGCTGGGCGAGTCCACGCTCGACTCGTGCCTTCACAGGTCGCACGGGCCCCAGGCAGCGCGCTCCGACGAGGGGCAGACCTCACAGGGCTCCCTGACGGCCCTCTGCTGCGCGGTGAGCCCCCGGTGGCGGGCATGCGGAAGGAGAGCGGTGACGCGACGTGCCCCGAACGCGTCCTGGCCCTCCCGCCGCGTTCCGCGCGGCCTCCAGGGCGCTCTGAGGCCCTGGGGAGGCGCTGGGGGCCGGCGCCGCAGCCAGCGGCCCGGCCGAGGTTGTGCTGGTTGGACCCCTGTTTGGCTTCCTCACACCTGGCGCGCCGCGCACCGCCCCCTTGGCGCCGCTTACGCCGCCGACCCATCTGCGCATTCCTTGCTGCCTGTCTGCCTGCCTGCAGACGCCCACCAGCTCAGACGCAGCTAGCAACACGCAGCACAACGGCCATGCGGCCAGCAGCAGCAGCGGGGGCGTGCGCGCCGCCGGCGTGCCCCTCAGCGTGCACTGGGCCGAGGCACTTGAGCAGCACTGCGTGCGCCCGCACGCGCCGCAGCACGCACACCACGCCCCCGACAAGCCCTGCCTCAAGACGCAGCAGAGCAGCTTCCCATATGTGGAGGAGGCAGCGCAGCTGGACGGGCTGCTGCGCCGCCCGTGGGCGGACGGCATCGGCAGCGGCGGCAGCGACGGCGCACCAGTGCGCAAGAAGCGCAGCCGCATGGCTGCCTTTGGGCAGTAGGTGAGCGCGCCCAGACTCGACCCCGCTGGCAGCCAGACGCTGCGCTTGTCGCTGCGCTCGGCACCTCAGCTGCCACTCGTGCAGAGTTCTCCGTCTGCCCGCAAGGGCTTGCGGGTGCCACGCACTTGCGGCTGCTGCCAGTACGCAGTACGAGCAGCTGGCCTTTTGTTGGTCCTCGTGCTGCTGTCCATGCTGGCTTCCAGCACACACACCCTCCCCCTGCTCCATCCCTCTTGCCTGCATGCCATGTCGCCCTTGCATGCAGGGCGTCCCTTGTGCGCCCCGCCCTCCTAGTATCCCTCTCGTACACTAGCTGTTCTTTAGGCCACCCAGCCCTTCCTTCCGAAAGACGCAATCCGGCCTGCCCGGCCGCCCTGTAGCTCCCCCGCAGACGTACCATTCGTGCAGACCCAGCTCATTCTTTTCAACCTTTTCCCACACCCCTGGTTCCCGCCTGCTTCTCCCTGCTTCTCCTCCTGTTTCCCCCGGCTCTGCCCTCTTTGCTGCCACATCCAGCCTTCTCCTGCAGCCTTGCCCTGCAAGCACATACTCCTCACACATCCTCTCCCCTTCTTCTCGACCCCCGCCCACGCAATGTCTTCCCGTCTTTTTGTTGTGGCGGCAGCTCCCCCGCCGCCGCCGCCCTCCCCTTCCGTTCCGCCCATGACCATGACCACCATCGACCCATTTTCCTGAGTGACTGACACATGCACACGCTTTTCGACTAGTGCGCCTCCCCAGCTCCGTCTTTCGTCGCACCCCTCCCCTGCTACCTTTCATCCCGCTGTCGCCCTTCATGCCCGCTGCAGCCCACATGCTGGCAGCCCTCTGCACCCATCACTCCCCCACCGTCCCTGCACCCCACCCATTTTTTAAAGCAATAGCACTTGCCTGAGCAGCAGCAGGAGGAGCCCCAGGCCCTGGCCATGCTGACCAGAGGAGACGGGCGGGCCAGCACCGGGACAAGGGCAGCAGCTAGTTGCTCGTCACGGGTCTGCGCCAGGTGTCGTGTCGTGTGAGGGGCAACAGCGGAGAGCTGGGGCGTCGCACTGCTCGTCAGCACTGCCGTGTGCTGGCAGCTGGCACATGCGGGCAGGGAGGGCCAGAGAAGGCAGATGTTCCCAGAGGTGGGCTGCTGGGCACCGCTGGTCAAGTTGGTGGCAAGGGTGACAGCTGGCGTCAGCACGGTTTGCTAGCCCAGGATGGTGCCTGCTGCACTTCATACCATCCGCATCCTGTGCCAAAGTGTTGAGGTATGAGGATGCCCAACAGCTAACGACACTCAGCGTCCACATGCAGCAGTTACAAACAGGTACAACATGATGCGAGCAGGGCACGCTTGTGAAACACTCCAACCCCCGCGCGGGCCAAACAACAACAATGGTACAGGCGGGTGGATCCTCGGCACGGCCACGCTCAGGGGAGCAGGACACAAGTGGAACTGCCGAGAAGAGCAGGTGGAGAACAGGAAGGAAGCCATGGGAGGGGATGCAAGTGTACAAGTGCTGGCAACTGGAGGCGTTGCATGGATCGAGGGATGACACGAGCCGGACGGGGAGCGAGCAAACAAGTGGTGTACAGGAAGCGGTGTGGGGGAGAAGCCAGCGTGGCGGCTGCGCAAGCACACGCGTGGGTTGCTACGAGCAGGCGGGATGCCGGCAGGGCATGAGGCAAGCGGCGCCTAGGCTGATGCGGAGCCTGGCTGGGTGCAGGTGGGGATGCGGCGAGGCAGGCCAGGCTGCCCATGTGGCACTTCCTATTGGTGTAAGTTGCAGCCAGCACACCGACACCCCCTGGCGCCCCAGCTGAGCGTGGGATGCCAGATCAGCTGGCATCACGGCATGCTGCTGCCACGTCAGCGTGCCGCATCACTCCAGCTGGCGCTTCAAGGACGCCTTGGCTTGCAGCTCCAAAAAGTAGGGGCGCAGGGCCGCCAGCACAAAGTTCAGCCGGGCGCCGGTGTCTTGGCTGGAGGTGCAGCGGCAGGGAGGGCAGTGGGGCGGGATAATCGCAGTGAGCAAAACGGAACGAGAGTGCACGCGTGGTGCATACAGGAGGGTGGTGGAGCGGCAGTAGGGTAGCAGTGCTGAGCACACGTTTGAACTTAGCGGCAGCTGCTGCGAGGCGGGCAGGTGGCCCAGCAAGCATCGGCAGCCAACCAACCGAAGCCAGCCGCCAAGAGCACGGGCAGGCAAGAAGGCAGGCACACCTGAGCAGCAGCGCGGAGCGCTCGGGCGTTCCCATCACCAGCAGCTGGGCGGCAGCAAAGCTGAACATCTCTTGGCGGCGACCCTTAGACAATGCCTCCCGCACGGCATCGTATGGATCGGTGGCCTGGGCGGGCGCCTGCGCCTGCACCACAGCACAGTGAGCCCGAGGTGTGTGCTTTCATGCGTCCATGTCAAAAGGAAGTAGCGTAGTGGGGAGTGGGTCAGCACAGGGCTTTTTGGAGTGCGCCTCCCCCACCGTCTCATGTGGCGCTGCAGCGACCTGGGCGGGGGCTGACAGGCAGTGCTGGAACACAAGGTGAAACTGCATATGGCTCATGGATGCGCTGCTGCAGCTATACAGTGGGTGAGCTGGTGTGTGTGTGAGATGCTGTGCAAGGGTTGGTGCCGCACTGCGTAGCCCAAGAGGCCCCAACATCCTGCCCAACCACAATTTCCCCTCCCTGCCCACCCCACCTGCGTTTTGTAGACGCTGCCGTGCCGCCGCCACATGTCGATGTGGCCTGCAGGCAGGCGGGGAAGGACGGGGGGGACAGCCATGTGCGGCACTTGCACACAGCATGCGCAGCGCCAAAGCGCCAGCATGGCACCTTCAGGGAAGCTGGGCGCTGGCAGCAGGGTTCCAGAGAAGGTGCCAACAGCTATGGGGGTGGGGAGCCCGCGACACAGGGGGTGTCGAGCGCAGGCACTTGGGATCACTGGCACCGCCCAGCCAGCTGTCCTGGGCATCCCTCACCCACACACCAACCCGAGTGCCCGCCCATCTGCTGCTGGCGCCCCGCCGCCACCACACACACCACCTGCCGTGCAGCCAGCCGGACACACCTGCTGCCTGGTGGCCCGCAGCCTTCAGAGCGTCGTAGCTCGTCTTCTTCGCCACCCCCGCCGGCGGGGCGTACTGCCGTACTGCTTCCGGCAGCGTGCCCTCCCCAGGCGCCACCAGCGACGACAGGCGCTCAATCTGCAGGGGCGGAAGGTGTTTGTGGCAGGCACACTCGCATCATGCCACGGCAGGCAGGTCGCCCTCTCCACAGGTCATCAGTGCTCACAGGCACTGCCAACACGCCAGCAAAAGCCCCCATGGCAGCAGCAGCATCGGCGGCGCTTGCAAGCCAGCGCCTGAGCCGCAGCACCTGCGCCGCAGTACCCTGCACCCATGCCACCGCACCTGCAGCAGCACCTTGGCCGCCTCCCGCTCCAGCACGTCCACCGTGGGGTCCAGCTCAGCGGCAGCCCCGTCATCAAACCACTCGGCTGCCACTGTTGTGAAGGGCTGCTCCTGCTGGCGCAGCAGCAGCTGCACCCGCCGGCCGCCGGTGTAGCGGACGCGCATCGTGCCGTCGGGGCGCTCCTGCTCTCAAGGCGGCGGGCGGGTGGGCAGCCGGGCGGGAGAGGGCGGAGTGGTCGAGGCGGGCGGGAAGGAGGGGGGCTAGCTAGCGGCAAGGCTCCTGGCAGTGCCGTGCGCCGCCTGCAAATGTGAGCCTCCGACCAGGGTCCCTCCTTCTCACCTCTATTGATTGCACCTCTGCGCAGCAGCCGATGCGGGGAAGCCCCCCGACTGCGTTCTCAAGCAGGGCTGGTGGGGCGGCAGAGGGGGCCAGGACGTGCACAAAGCGCCCGCCGGCACCGCTGCCTGGGTGCTCATCTAGCACCTCCCTCAGCATCTGCAGGTACTGGGGCTCAAACACTGCAAGCGAGGCAGGGCAGGGGGTCATGCTACAGTTTGGAAACGTGCGTCAGTGGTGGGGCAAGCCCCGGGGCGCTTGCCGCACAGCGCTCCCAGTAGCGAGGGCGTGGGGTGGCGAGGGCGTCCCGCACCTGACAGCGCCCCCTGCTGTGTGGGGTGCAGCACGTTTGGGAGCGGGAACACTGGGAGGGTGAGCAGTGAAGGGTCGCCGCCGCCAAACGCTGCTGGCGGCACCAGGAGCCGCCGCCGGCGGGTCCGCCGCACGGGCGCGAGGGCGGGAGGGGCTAAACGGAAGCGCCAGCTGCGAGCCCCCTCCCGGGTGCCGCTTGCGGCGGCTGCTTCATGGCATGCTACGGCTGCCTGCATGGTTGCACGCCCCTGGAAGCCTGCCGAGGGCAAAGCGCAATGGAACCCTGCGCCCACTTTAGAAACGCTGACTCGAAACTGCTAGCAGCCGTGCAGGTGCGGCAAATTCCTTGAAACATTGATCGAAGAGACTCTGAAGCCTCTCCTCTGCCGGCACACTCGTTTTGACTGGGCGCGCCCTCCAAGTGGCCGGCTTCCCATGCTCTCCCGTGGCCTGCAAATGGGTCAACATGCATCTTAGAGTACTTTGAAAAGTATGGACGGATCGCTGTGCAGTGGACACCAAGCTTGACAGTGGGTGCCGATCCACCGCCGGCCGCATTTCGGCCGCCAAGGCCTGGCCAGTTTGCACGTTCAATTCTGAGCGGGCAACAATTGGATGTGACTCCAACCTTCTGTGGATAATTGAGGAGGAAACTGAACGGCGTGTGAACTGTGCACATGACACCTCTCGCAATGATAAGTGTGACCCGCTCGCTTTCGCTGCCATGTCTCGGCCCCACGTGGTGACCGAGCACACTCCTCAATTTCACAGCCTGGGCGATGTGGTGCCAGCATGTCCTTGTAAACTGTGTGGAGTGATTGTATGGTTCTCTCACATGTGCTGAAGTTTAAAAAGATCCCAGTTCTTTTCAAACTTCTGGCTACGCATACACGGTGGGTGCATGCCGCACTATGAGGGCTGGCCAAGGTTGGCGCTGACACCCCTTTGCCGTGTGACCAGCTAAAGCTTCGCCTTAGGCCCATGCAATCCCCTGCCCAGCAGGGCCCTGCTACTGGGCGTCCCAGTGATGCGCGACGTGAACTTGTATTGTAGTTGGGTGCCTCCCCCTCTTCCACACCCTCCACCCTCCCGGGTGTTTACCAACAAGCTGATTCACAAAGTGTTGACCGAGTTTGTTGTGCCAGCATGCAGCAGAAAGAAGAGGATGCTGGACCAGAGGGCTGCGGGGAGAGGGCGACCAGGTGAGCACAAGATGAGCATGTGCAGCTGACGTGCTCTGGAGTGCAGGGAGGAGCGGGGTCCCCGCCTACACTCCCAAGCTTGCCTGCTAGGATCTGGAAGGTGGGGAAGCAAGCAGTCGCCTTGGGGATCAGCTTGTCCTGATGGCAGGGCAATCGGCGCTCATTGGGAGCTTGCTGCCGTCCGGCGGCGCTGAGAGCACTTGCGTGGGCAGAGGCGATTGCCACGCCCCCTAGCTGCGGTCGTGCTCGAAACAGGCAGCGCCACGCTGCAGCGCTCGGCAACACTTACAGCGCCCAATTGCGGGCTCTTCTTGCTCCTCACCAGTGGTCCCCATCAAGGTATGCACTCCGACACCTGGTGGTCAGGCCCAGTCACGGGCATTCGGCCCAGCGCGTGTGATGCATCAGCCATTTCGATTACAATTGCTGTCCCTGCCTACAGCAACCTGGCCTATAGCCCCGTCTACACTCACCCTCTCTTGTCTACTCCTGCCTCCCACTTCCGAAACGCGTCCAGCGCCCACACCACGTCTTCTCTGATATCAAAGAGGCCGCCAGGCGTCTGAGAACGCGGCGCAGGGCGGCTCCTCGGATGCAGCGAATTGAGTTCTCTCTTGAGCCGCGGCGCGGGCCCCGTCTGCTGCTCGCTAGCATAAGCAGCGCATCGCCAGAGGCCACGAGCGTCCCTGGCGGCCTCAAGTTGCCCCGCCTCCCAGATGCCGCGCGCTTGGACGGCCTGCGCGCCTCGGTGAAGCGCCTAGCCGTCCAGAAATCCGGGGATCGGGAGCTGCGCAGCCACCGCCTGCACGCCCCTGACCTGGGCGAGCTGCACAAGGTGGCGGTGGCTGCCGGTGGCGTGCTCGTGGCGGCCATCTCCCAGGCCGCGCAGCGCCTGGCCAGTGCGCGCCCCGGACGCGGCCAGCAGCAGACCCCCTTCTACCAGTCCTTCAAGCTGCCCTGGAACGTGGGCGTGCGCAGTGGTAGTGCCAGGTGCGCACGGTGGTGGCCGTGGGAGACTCAGTTCAAACGGCGGCTTACGCACACTGTGCCAGATTGGTGCTGCTGCCCGGGTGCAGCTTTCCAGACCCACGGCTGGGCGCAGCACACAGGCGTGCAGGCAGCTACCAGCGCCGCGCTTCCCATTACCCGTCGTCTCGCTGCAGCCCGCAGCGTACCGCCGATTTGTTGGGTGCTTGCTGCATCACTTGTGCGGGTCCAACGCGACTCACGCCCTCTTTTCTCACTTTGCTGGACATTGCTCTGCCTGTCTGCAGGGCCACGCGGGAGGCTGAGTCGCTGGCCAAGGCGCTGGCCACACGTGGGCACGAGTATGAGCGTACCCTGGATGTGCGCGCCGCGGTGCAGGTGGGTGCTGCAGCCAGACTGGGGGCAGGGGTGGGTCGGGTAGGCAGGTGGTAGATAGGTGCGTGCGTAGCGCATCCCAAGCTGCAGCATCAGCGCACGCCCTGCTGGCAGCCAGCACCTATCTGCCCCCTGCACCCACCAGCCTCGCCTCGCATGCTTGTCGCTCCCGCCCGCCTCGGCTCACCCCGCCCGCTCCTGCCCCCGCCCGCTCTCCCCTACCCCTGCCCCCCGTTGTTCATCACAGTGCTTTGAGGAGGCCTGCCGCCTGGTGCCCAGCTCAGTAGACTACCTCTCCATGGCGGCCAAGAGCTGGAGCGACCTCACATTCTACTACGACGTGCGCACCGACCGCGAGCGCCAGCTGGTCAACCTCAAGGCGATGGAATATGCGGAGAAGGTGGGGGGGGCAGGCGGCAGTGTGTGATGAGCTGGGATGAGGTGTGTGATTGAGGGGTTGTATTGTTTTGGAGTTCCACGTCTGCTGACCGGGGGAGGTGGGGGGATTGCTGTGCACTAGTGGGTGTGCTGTGCCAGTGGCTGAAGTGGAGGGAGCTGGGTTGGGCTGTCGGGAACGTGATGTGCAATGGTGGTCTGTGTGGATGGGCAGATACCGACCGAGCCAGGGATGTGCTGGGTGGCAGGCGCTTCCGTGACAAGGGGCAACTTTAAGCCAGCACGACTTCCCTCTACCCGCCCTCATTTCGACCCCGTTGCTGCCTCGCCGCCCGCAGTGCATCGAGGCGGCCCCTCAGGAGGTGTTTGGCCACGTGGCGCTGTGCGTCTCCAAGGGACGCCTGGCGCTGTTCACGGACAACAAGACAAAGGTGGGTGGGCGGGGGTGGGTGCCGTGTTGGTCATACCACTAGAGTGCCCGGTGGTATTGTAATTGGTCAAGTTGCATTCCCTCTCCCCGGCTTGGTGCTGCCGCGCTCAACCGCTCCTCAACCACACCTGCCGTGCACGCCCTCCCCCACATCGTGCGCTCACCCAAATGTGTGCCTACCCCTGTCCGCCGCCCCTGTTTCCTCCTCCAGGTGCGGCTGGCAAAGGAGGCGCAGCAGTGCGCCTACAAAGCAATCGACTGCGACCCCGACTCGGACGTCGCGCACCACTTGATGGGCAGGTGCGCTGCCGCGCTGCGCCGCCGCCGCCGCTGCCACGCATGGCCCTGCTGCTGTGCAACTGGCAATCCAAAGCCTGCACGCCTACATGCACCGGTCATTTGGCAGGACCGCGCTGCTGCTTAGGCTCACCCGCTGCCGTTCTGCCTTACCCAACCAACCTCTCACCTCAACCTGGCCTGCCCTGTGTGTCCTGTGCTGAGGCAGGTGGCACCATGAGATGGCGCAAATCAACGTGGTGCTGCGCACGCTGGTGCGCATCATGTACGGCACCGCCCTCTCCCCCGGCACGCGCCAGGACGCGCTGGCCTCCTACCGGCGCGCCGCTGAGCTGGCGCCGCAGCGGCTGATTCACAGGTGGGTGGCGTGCGCTGCTGTCGGAGCTGCCTGCTGGCACAGCTCACATGCTGGATGGGGTTCTTGGGTGGGAGGCAGTAGACTGGCGGTGCACTTAAGCGTGGAGCGTGCTGCACCTGCCTGCCCATGGCTCGCTTCTGGGCGCCCTGCTGTGCCTACCTGTGCCGCACGCTTGCCCCGTGCCTGCTGACCTCACGCCCGCGTGCTGTGTGTGCTGCCACCCGCTGTGTGCAGGGTGGAGGCGGGGCGCTTGCACCTGGAGCTGGGACAGGTGGCGGAGGGCGTGGAGCAGCTAGAGGTGGGCTGGGGGCGAGTGACCTCGTGTGTGTGTGTGTATGTGTGTGCCATTGTGTGGTGGCACACAGTTGAGCTGCTGCCCATGGTTGCTTGGTTTACGATGGACGGGTCGCGCCAGACGTTGGCGCGCGACATGATGTGGAGTGCATCCCCTTCCCTGCCCGCCCGTTCCCTTCCTGCCTGCAGGCCGCCCTGCAGTGCGACGTGGAGGACATCAACGCCTGGCACACGCGCATGGATGCTGAGAAGCTGCTTGCCCAAGTGCGGCGCAAGCCCTGGAAGCAGCCCAGCCTGGTGCCGCCGCACGCGCAGGCAGCAGAGGAGCAGTCGGCTGCCGCCGCCGCTGCCGGAGCCCCGGCGCCTGCCGCCTCCATCACCACTGCGGCGCTGCTCAGGTGCATAGCAGGGACAAAAAGAATGGGCAGGAGCAGGGAGGGAGCGGTTTGGTGCATGGACGTCTACATGGCATGAACAGTGCTGTGCCCAGTGACCGACACAGCATGCAGCCCCTTGCACAACGTGTGCCCGCCGCGAGGGATGGCCTGGCATGCACAGCTTTGAGTGCCGCAAGCATCAGTAGCCAGCCGCCCTTGTTCACTTGCCGTTTGTTTCCATCCCCGCTCACATTGTCTCTTTTTCCTCTCTCTTTTTGCAGCGGGGCGCGCCAGCAGGAGATAGTGGAGGAAGCTTTGCGGTCTGCTGCCGCCAGCTCGTCGCCCACCTCCGCCTCTGCTGCTTGAGAGCGGGCGATGAGGCGCGGCGGCGGCCTGCCGCAGCGCAGCAGCCAGCAGCAGCACTGTTGTAAGCACTGTTCAGTAGCATCGGCGGCTGAGGAGCACCTGGCCCCCCTCGATGCGTGCGGCAGGCGGTTCCCAACCCTACCTTTTGGCCAGCGTGCCCCTCATGCCTAGCGACACCGAGTCGTGATCCCGCGCTGTGCAGCGCCTTTTCTCACTTCATGCCTAGCTATTCAACGGGACGCTCCCCCGTCACGCGTTCAATGAGTGCCCACGTCTCTCCCTGCACATGTGTACTGCCACGTACCTCTCTCCCCTCTCCCCCGCTCCGCTGCACACCAACTCGCAGCTGTTGTACCCTTGCCCCCGTGTGTCCTGTGCACCCTCTGCGCATCGCATACGTCCCCTTCCTGCCCCCGGGGCCAGCCTCTCGCTCCGCCTGCCCCCCGCACACGGCAGCCTTCGAGCGCAGAGATACACAGGCTCATGCCGTATACATACGCTCCCCCCTCCTGCTTGCCTCCTCCCAGCACCACCCCAAAATCGTGTCGCACCGCCCTCAGGACACTGCACACCTGTGCTCCCCGTCTCCCCTTTTCCCCGCAAGGGAAAGCCCCATTTCATGTCACCCCCCACTTCCTTTCCCTTCAGCGCCTCTCTCCCTGCGCCCCGCTGCGGACACCATTTTCCGGACGGCAAGGCCCCCCACCCCGCCACCCACCCCCTTGCCGGCCGCTCTGGCAGCGTCCCGCGCGCCGCTGACACCCAGCGTAGCCTCACACCCCGTGCACCCTCTGCTCCCAAGTTTTCTCTATCGTTTTCTTCCCGAGAGGAGGACCTGCTGCAACTGCTGCGTGCCTCGATTCACCTGCCATGCTGTGCTGAGCGTGGGCGGGCTTGGGCCGGCCCCTCACCGCCCTGCCTCCCTTGCTGGCCCACCTCAGAGCGTCCTGCAGAGCAGTCCCAGTCTGCCGAGCGCCCTTTCATCTAGACAGTAAAACACCGCATCAAAATGCAGCACACACACGTGAGAGCACATCCGCCCGTGAACGCCACATTGTAAATGTCACTAGTGAGTGCTGAGGAAAGCATGCGGACAGCGCTTCATTGCCCATTAAGGTTCCTAGCCGGTAGCAAGGTTGTGCTGCTTTGCCAAGAGGGGCTGCTGGGCATGTCCCTGATGCGGTTGTAGGAGTGCGTGCGCAGCTGCCGCCCGGCTGCCGCAGCTGCCAGCTCACCATAGTCCAATGGCGAGCCTGGCTCCGACCGCGCTCCATTGGGCACTTTTAATTACCCCAGCATTGAATTCACACACTCGAACAAGGGTGTCAGAATGCCGCGCGCGCAACCCTTTCTCGTTCTGCTCGCGCTCGCGCTGCTGGGGCGCTGGGCCTCGGCTGCAGCCGCACCGGATGCGCGAGCCCTACTGTCAGCTTCAGTGGGCGTGATTTATGACAACGGCTTCCTTGCTTGGTAGGCATGCATGGAGAGAAACAGCCAGCCGCCCCCCGCGGCGCCCTGCCTGCCACAGCTTGCTGTCTGCTTGCTGTCTTCACTCAAGTACCCCTCTGCTTGTGGCTCCAGTGGTAGAAGGACACAGGCAAGTACGAGCAGAACTGCTTGAGGTTCCTCGCTTGCTAACCGGCATGCGCCGCCGCTGCGCCCACCCCGCACCGCCGCCGCTGCCTCTCTGCAGGCGCAGCTGGAGCTGGGGGTTGGGTGCTTTGGATCTGAAGAACTCCAACAACCCGTTGCCTGGTAAGCTCTTTTGAGATGGAATGCTGCAACGAGTGACACAAGCTCTCAAGTACCCAGCCTCTCAGGTCCCCTGCCCCTCCCCCTCCTGCCATCCCAACTCCCCAGGTGCGAAAAGCGCGCTGTGCATGAGCGCAATGCCCTTCGGGGCCCTCTCTCTCCGCAGTGCGATGCCCTTTACCCTCGAATCGGGCGTGCTTGGTTTCTATGTGCGTTCGGACAATGCGTCGTCCTCCGCGCTGGCTGACATGGAGCTTCAGGTAGGCGCGGGAGATGTGATCACCACGTGCCCGACAGGTGGTGTGAGAGCGCCAGTACGGCAGGGATGGGACAGAGTGTGCAGGCAGAGCAGGCGTGCGGCATTGCAGGCATACAGAGGCTGTAATTGGAGTCGTTAAAAGCCCAGGGAGCACGAGCCTGCCTGCACCAGCAATCGCTGCCCGCCACTGCTGCCCCGTGCCTCCCCATCTCCCCGCCCCGCCTCCTCCCCCTGCAGTTTGAGAGCAGCCAGCCCTCGCGCTACGCCATCACCAAGAGCCTGACCCTGTCCGAGGTGCTGGCAGCGCAGGCAGCGGCCGACAGCAGCAGCCCCAGCGCCGCTGAACTGCTGGCCTCAATCCGATCCGGCCAGTGGACCCCCGTGAAAGCACAGCTGTCCGCTTTCCTGCCCTCGGAGCCAGAGGCAGCGGCCTTCCGGGCGGACCGCCTCACGATAGGCCTGTGCCTGCAGCGCCTGGAGGGGTGCTCAACAGCCACGCCAAACCTGGACGTCTGCCTCGACAAGCTGCTCATCGTCTCGGCTGCCTGATGCCCCGCTCCGCTGCAGAGCAGCTCAGCGGCGCGGCAGCTGCGCGGCAGCTCTGGATGCCCGATCCCCACTGAGCTTAGACATCTCAGCTGCCCCCTCTGCCCTTGCTCCCCGAGAGGGGTGTTGACTTGCTCACCCGTGACCTGCGCAGCCTTGCTGCCTATGACCTGTGCCCTATACATTATGTTTCCGCCATCCCTCTGGTCTGCTCTAAAACGGGCCTGCCTCTGCACCCAGTGCTGCCTCAGCCTGGGAAGCAAGCAAGCCCTTGCTGCTTCATGACTGTGCGCCTGCTCTTCTAATTGTACACACTGCTCGTCGGTGCATGCGTCCGCAGTGTGTGAGCTTACACGAGTTTCAACCGCCTGGAAGAGGGCTGGGTTCTATGTGAAAGCACGCTCCATCACGCCCCCCTCAGGAAGAGCCTTCCCCTGCTTCCGCTGCTGCTGCTCCTGCTGCTGCTGCTGCTGCCTCTGCCGCTCCATCAGCATCCTGCTCTGCTGCCGCCGGCTGCTGCTGGTCCGCCGCAGCGTCCGGCTCCTCCTCCTGCTGCCCTGCTGCTGCCTGTTGCTGCTGCTGCTGCTGCTGCTGCTGTGGCTGCTGCTGTGGGGCCAACTTGAGAAGCCCCGGCCTCCGCCGCTGCACTGGCCGCCCCGCTCCCCCCGCTGCCGCCGCCCCTGTCGCCTCCTCCTCTCGCTTTCGCTTGGCGCCCACTGCCGCTGCTGCTGGCTGCGCAAAGCTGGCAGCGCCTGGCGCCACCGCCTTGCCGCTGGTTTTCTGGAACACAAATGCGGCAAAGAGGGAGCTGGCTAGTTCCAGGCTGGGGTCGCTGCCGGGGAAGCGGGGCTTGAAGTGCTTCAGAGGCTTGCCGGCATCCGCCTGCACCAACGGGGGTCCCAGTGCGGGGCAGGGCAGGGCAGGGCAGGGTGAACCAGAGCTGGTAAGAAGGGCAATGGGTGAGCCGCTGCCAGGCGGAATGGTGAGGCGAGGCAAGGGGTCGGAATGGTGCTGTGCCTAGCTGCAGGGCTGCTGGTTGCGCACAGGGTTCTGTCTGCACTGCGCCCCGTTTCTTAAGAAAATCCGGCACAGCCACCCACACCTCTAACCACCAGCTTACCGGGTCAAACAGCCCTGCCAGCTGCGGGTCTGCGTAGTCAAGCACGGGCTTCAGCCCGTACCGCGCCGCCACGCCCACAAGGACGTTGGAATACACCAGGTACTCATAAGACCCCTGGGTGCCCTTCTCGCCTGCACGGGGCAGCAGCAGGGTGCATGGAACAGGGCGGATGCGGATGTGGGTGCAGTGGGCAGCAGGGGCGGGGCTTGGGCTTGCGGCAGGGCAGCGAGGCGGGTGCGGCCAGCTGTCGGTGCGCAGAGGGCAGGCAGCCACGGCCGAGCCAACAATATAAGCCTGGCTTGCTGGCTTCTGTTTCCCACCCTGCATGCGCACCCGCCTGCCTGTTGGACATTGCTTGTGGAAGGGGCGGATACACCTGGCAGAGAGCTCCCACACACAGGACAGGGTTTAGCATACTCGCAAACCCATAACCAGGCCCCTGCCACCCCTGGCCCCACCTCCAGTGACCGTGTCCCCAATGGCGCAGATGTATGGGCTGCCAAAGCACTGGGGCTCCTTCTTCCAGTGTGCCTCAATCGTCAGCATGGGCGACTGGAAGGGGTTGGACCTGCAAAAAACAGCAGCAATAAGCATGATTGAGTTTGTGTGCAGAGCTATTGCTCTGCTCAGCATGGAGACCGTGACGGCTGGCGCAGGCTGCACACACACACGCACAGCGCAGGGCGCCATGGCTGTTTGGCATGGCATGGCATGGCATGGCTCCTCCCCACAGCGCTAAGTGACGTCGCAGGAGCGCAGGGCCACTGCGCATGCTGCCCAAGCCCCCCGGCAACCCTCGCCGCCTCTGCTGCTCCCTTCATGACGCCCGCCTTGCTAACTGCCCACGCCCCCATCTTGCACCATGCCGGCGCACGCTGCCCATGCTATGCTGCCCACACCACCGCCTCCGCTTCTGCTCACTTCATGCTGCACGCGTTCACTTTCTTGCCGTCTGGCACGGTGCCGATGAAGTAGCCGCCCTCCTTCAGGTTGATGGAGACGTTGTGCAAGAACTACATTGGGCCAGGCAGGTGGCAGTGGAAGGGGAATTGCCAGGTCAGCAGGGAGCCACCAAGAAGTGGACCGGGTGGCTTCGAAGGACGGGGGGATTGTGCAGGGACTGCACATACATGAATCAAGTTAACGGGCAAGTAGATGTAGGGAAGAACCCAACAGGAAGGGTCATTGCTTCAGTGTCCACTCGCTGTCCCACCACTGCAGTGGCTGGCATAAATCATTCAGCCCGTGCAGCGCCTGCCCTGCAATGCAAGAATGGCCCCCCTCCCAACGCCCCTACCCCTGCCTTCCTCCACACGCACACAGCCACACACACCTGCTTCAGCGCCTGCTCGCTGACGAAAAAGTAGTGGATGGCAAACATGCAGGTCACGGCGTCATATGGCTCCGCCTCCCGCCACTCCTCCAGCCCCAGCGCCGGGCTGTCCACGAATGCATAGTCCAGCTGCTGCTGGGGCCGCTTGGCCGCTGCTTCAGCAAAGCTGCAACGAGGGGTGGGGTGGTGCGGAATGCGGAAAGCGGCACGGGGAGGGTGGTTGGAAGGGAAACTAGTGTGGAGAGGTGGTAGGGATGCTGATGGGGGCGCTTGACAGCTGCTCCGCACAGCTGCGCAGAGGGGGGTTGGCTCCATGAGCGCGCGCATGCTGAACACCCCCACCTGCCCACCTGTCTTGTACATCCCAGGCATCCACCCACCCGCCCATCCACGCACGCTTGCGGGCCTCTGCAAGCTCCCCAGGAGGCAATTCCACGCCCCTAAACATCAGGTGCGCGCTAAAGCATCACAAAGAGGCCCCAGACCCACCCACCCACCGCTTGCGAGCCTCTTCAATCTCCCCGGGCGACAGGTCAACGCCTTTGACCCGGCTGATCCCCGCGTCAATCCACTTCCAGATGTCGCCACCCCGCCCGCAGGCCAGGTCCAGCAAGCTCTCTGCACTTCCTGCAAACCTGCGGGGTGATGGAGCAGGCAGGCAGGCAGGCAGGCGGAGGCAGCCGGGTGGGCCGGAGGGAGCGCGGGGAGGACGTGAGCAGCAGGGGCTGGCCGCCGCTAGCTCAATGCAGCTGCTGTGACGGCCTCGCAGCGCGCTACCCTGTCCCAGGAAGCTGCGATGAGACAGTTGCTGGATTGGGGCAGGCTGATCGAAGCGACTTGGCAGCTGGCTGCCGCTGCCGCCCCGCCCGGCGCACTTGTTGATCAGCTGGCGCTTGATGGTGTTGTGGAACTTCTTCAGCGGCGCGCCTGGGCCCTGAGCCCGTGCCTGCAACGCCTCCGCGGTCGTCTCATACTGCAAGAGCAAGGAAGGTCGGCAGGGTGGGCGGGCGACCGCGGCCTGGGGGCATCTGGGGCCCTCTATGAGGTCTATGTGGTCTTGCCTGGTTGGAGTGCTTGTCGTAATGCGCCCTGGTGTACTCTAGCGCACGCCGGTCCATCGCGGAGCCTCCCTGCTAAGCTTGACGGACTGTCCTGTTCTCCGAAAGCAGTAGGTGCTGATCTTATGTCGATGATGCTGCGAAACAGCGGAATGAGGCAAGTCAAGCCAAGAATGACGTGGTGCCAGCGGTGGTTTCGACGTCTTCCTGCGGGCAGTGCCACCCGATCGCGTATCTGGCGGTGCCATCAATGATGCAGCAGCACGTGTCCCAATGCAGCTAGCAATCGTGCCCTTGCAGCCACACTGGCCGCACTCCTCACCACCCAGCCGCAGCAGTAGAGTGCACAAGCTCCCGCGCTCAGTATTTGCAGCTTTAGGATGTTCGAAGAGCGCATTGCGGACCTCAGATGAAGCGGGTCTTCCTGGCCTCCGCCGCTGCCCCACCGCCGCGCTGCCGTCAGGTTGCCGTGCTCTGCCGCCCAGCCGCAACAGGGGGCGGCGCACTGGCCCTCAAGCAGCCCAGGCAGTGCCGCCAGCGGCGTCCGGGGAAGCAGGGCAGGGCACCAAGGTGATCGTGATTGGCGCTGGAGCGGGTGGACTGGCCACGGCGGGGCGGCTGGCGCGGCGCGGCCTAGATGTCCTCGTGCTTGAGAAGAATGCAGAGGTGGGTGCAGGGTGTTGCAAGGGCCGGAATTTTCGACAAATTTGTCACAAGCACATGAAGCGAGGGTTGGATAACAACAACATGTGATGCCTGTGCACGCCACATGCCTTCATAAAGGCAGCGCGAGCAGCAGCTCAAAATGGCGACGGGCGCAGGGTGCACCGTTAAAAGCTGTTGGGCGGGGGGATATGCATGGGCATGGGCAGGATGGCGTGCATCTCTTCCACCCTCCACACACACTGCAGTGGTATGCAGCTATACGTACCACTTCTCCTGTTCAGTCATGCCTGCCCGCCTGCAACTGTGATGATGCCCCGCAGGTGGGCGGCCGCGTGCAGTCTGTGACGTCGCCCGACGGCTTCCGCCACGACACCGGCCCCTCCCTGCTGCTCTTCCCAGACAAGTGAGCCCCTCTCCTTGCATTGTTTCCCCCGTTGTCAGACCGTCGCTTCTGTGCTTCATTACAACCAACCAAGTGGCGCAGATGCAGTGCTGCTTTTGTATTGCCCAACAATTGCTGGCTGGCTGGCTGGCTGCCCCGCTGGTTGCAGTCCCAGTGGCGTGCTTGCCGCAGCAATTGCTTTTGCAGCCACACACCCTGGGCCTGCCGGCCCACCCCTTCCCGCCGCCCTTGGGACGTACCACTTCACCCCCTAATACCGCAGGTACCGGGAGGCGTTTGCTGCCCTGGGCACTTCCCTGGAGGAGCAGGGCATCCAGCTGCGCCGGGTGGCGCCCACCGCCTACCGCGTGTTCTTCGAGAGCGGGCCCAGCGCGCTGGACTTGCTGACAGACGAAGACGCCATGGCGGCGCAGCTGGAGGCGGAGGAGGCGGGGGCAGGGGAGGGGTACCGGTAAGGGGGAGCGCCTTCTGAGCTCTGCCTGCCCGCTCCTTGCTCCACCCGCCCCGCTGTAGCTGCGACAGGAGGCCCCACGCAGGCGGCTCCCGTGGATTGCTCCGCGCGTAAGGGGTGCCCTGTAGCATTGACCTTATGTTCCCTGTAGCATTGGCATGGTTCATCCTGAAGTTGCAACCTCGTTCCGGGGGTTGGAACAGCTGTGGTGACTAGCCTAGACTTTACCATCGACGGAGCGCGCCCCCGCCGCCCGCTGCCTGCCGTGCCCCGCAGCCGCTTCCTGCTCATGGCACGGCGCAACCTGGAGATGGGGGTGCCCTACTTCATTGACCGAGAGCTGGAAGACTTGGTCAACCCACGGGGACTGCAGGTGAAAGGACAGGTTATCGGTTGGGTTGGCTTGAGTGTGGATAAACGCGGCGGGATGGGCGCAGCGGGGGAACGCCCGCTCGTGCCTGACCCGCTGGACCGGTGCCGGCCGGCCGCCCCGCCTTCCTGCCCTCCCCTGTCCCTGCCTTCTCAGGCCCATTGGCCCTTCCGCGCAGTGCCTCAACGCGCTGTACCTCTCGGGCTTCACTTTCTCAACAACCTTACCGTGCCCATTCATATTCTCTTCCATTCCTCGTGTCCTGCAGGACCTCCTGCCCTTCCTGCCGAGCCTCAACCTGCTCAACCTGCTGGGCCAGCACGACTGGAGGCTGAAGCAGTTCTTCCGGGACCCACGCCTGAGGGCGCTGCTCACATTCCAGGTGGGGCACATGTGTGTGTACTGGCCTCTGTTTCTTGGGGGCAAAGGAGTGTTGAGACAACTGCCCATAATCCTGCGGGGCCCCCGCCTGAGGGCGCTGCTCACATTCCAGGTGGGGCAGCTGTGGGGGTGCGCGCCTCTGTTTCCTGTGCAGCTGTGTCGGTGCTGGCCCTCACAAGTGTATCAGGAGCAAGAGAGTGGCTGAGGCAAGTGCCATGTCTTCCGGGACTTCTGACCAAGGGACGCGCTGACTGTCCAGGGGGGATGGATGTGTTGGTGCCAGTTCATCTTTCGTCCCAGCCAGTGCCACGGCCTGGGGTTAAGATGAGTGCCGTGTGCTTTGGGATGGCCGGCTGACGGTGCCACTCAGCTCGTCAGGCAGAGGAAGCAGTGGGAGAGCGGTACGCCACCTGTCTGCTGCCCGCCTACCTGCGTGCCCCCCTTGACCCGGTTCCATGAATTCGTGAGCCTCAGCCTGCCCCCAGTGTTTGCCCCCTCCCTTTGACACAGGACTTGTACGTGGGCCTGTCCCCCTTCACTGCACCAGCAGTGTTCAGCCTGCTGGCAGGCACGGAGCTGACAGACGGCGTGTGGTACCCCCTCGGAGGCTTCCAAACGGTGGGTACTGCCCATGATGCTCAGTACTGCTTGGTCAGGCGAATCTCACGCTGTGGAGCGTGCAGAATCACGGGGGAGGCCGCCTGCCGACGGAATGCATGCACACAACGCGGTCACCATCTGTGTCCCTCGCTCCCACCGCTGCTGTGCTGCCGCTCATGCTGCTGTGCTGCCCCTTGAGAACTTCAGGTCCGCAATGGGCTGAGGCAGGCGGCAGAATCGTGCGGTGTGCGCATCCAGACGGGTGCTGAGGTGGCAGCTGTCAGCACCGACCCCTCTGGCAGCCGTGTGACGGGAGTCGTGCTGGCGGATGGGCGACAGCTGGCGGCCGATGTTGTGGTGTGCAACAGGGACCTGGCTGCAGCCTACTCACTCTTAGACCCGGCTGCAGCCTACTCACTCTTAAACCCGGCTGGCAGCGGCAGCAGCGATCAAGCAAGCAGCAAAGCAGGCTGCGACAGCGGCAGCAGCGGCATCAGCAGCAACGGTAGCAGCAGTGACGGGCACACAGTTGCGGCGGCAGCGGCGGGGCCACGGGCGTCCTACACAGCCGCCCCGGCGGCGGCGGCCTACGGCCGGCAGCAGCACGAGCGGCTGGGGCGGCTCAAGTACAGCGCAGGCGTGGTTGCCTACAACTGGTCGTTTTCTAGAAAAGTTGAGGCGCTAGCCCACCACAATGTCTTCCTCAGCCAGGAGTGGCAGCAATCCTGGCAGCCGGCAGGCCGACCGGAGGACCTCCCCCGCTGGCCCAACTTTTACGTGCACTGCCCCAGCCGCACCGACCCCTCTGCCGCACCGCCTGGCTGTGACAGCATCATGGTGCTGCTCCCTGTGGCACACCTTGGGCAGCTGGGCAGTGGAGGCAGTGGCAGCAGCAGCAACAGCAGCAGCAGCAGCAGCGGCGGCGCAGCCGACTACAGCGCGCTCGTGGAGGCGGGGCGGCAGCGCATCCTGGCCGCCTTTGCTGCGGCAGGGCTGGGCGAGGACGTGGGGTCGGCGATCCTGCACGAGTCCGTGATTGCACCGCCTGAGTGGGAGGCGCGTTACGGGCTTCGACACGGTGCCGCCTTTGGGCTGGCGCACGGGTTGGACCAGCTGAGCCTGTTCAGGTGGGCTGTGTGGGCAGGCGGGCGGGGCTGCCTTGGGTGGGGACACCGTGTGTGGGTAAGCAGTGGGGGCAGCAGGGTGTGGTGTGCAGTGATAGGGGAGCATGGTTGACCGGAGGTGGCTGACCGGATCGTGCGGACTTTCCTCGCCATCTATCGCATGTGTGAGCAGCAGACGTGCCTTCAAGTGTGTTGCCCCGCCCGCTATGCGCACGTTGTCGCACCGCCTTTTGGCCACCCGCCCGCCCTCATGCCTTGCAGGCCCGCCAACCGCGACCCGCGCATCGCCGGCCTGTACTTTGTGGGTGCTAGCACCCGCCCCGGCAACGGCGTGCCGCTGTGCTTCATCAGCGCCAAGCTGACAGCGGAGCGGGTGCTGAAAGAGCTGGGGACGGCAGCACCCACGTCAGGTGCCGCTGCCTAGCATTGGATGATCGACAGACGTCCGAAGCGGCAGGCAGCGGGCAAGACATTCATACAGCTGCATGTGGCACTGCTCAAGAGGGAGTGTCGCACTGTCTTTATGTAATGTCGCAAAACCTTGGCCACACATGCATCGACACGAATTACGGATTGCTGATTGGTATTATAATGTAAAGTTAGCATAAAGAACCAGCACAATGAGCGTGTGGGGCTAGCAATCATCTTTCGGCATGCCATGACTCTGCACTGGCCAAATATCCAGATGAATTTCATTCAATGTCATGCTGCACACATACATCAGTGCTGTTCGTCGACCTCTTGAAGGCGCCCCTGCGGTGTGAGAGCGTCTCGCCTGGCGGCGTCCTGCCAGTCCTGGCTGCTGAGTGGCCGTCGACACCGCTGCCAGGGTGGCGGGCATGGCCGCCCCGTCCTGCCCTTCCCCCAATTCACACAGCACGTGCATCGCATTGCGCTCTGCCGTCCCAATCTGCGCCCACGTTTGTGTCTACAGAGCTGGGCCGGCCGCGGGCTTCGCGCCTGCACTTTTGCTTTAGCCGGCCCAGGTTGCAGCCCACCGCTGTCGGTGAGCTGCCGGAATGAATTGCGCCGCAACCTCGTCCTTGACCGGGCCCGGTGCGGCACCAGGATGGCGCTCGTGGTCACCTGGCTCACATTTCCTGGCTCTCGTGTGCGTGCAGGAAACAGGACGCTAGAAGCCGCTAGCCGCGAGCCGTTTGCACTCTGCAGTATCGGGGGGGCACCCACCGGCTGCCGCCGCCGCCGCCGCTGCTGCCAACTTTGCTTAAGACCAACTCAGTGCAACGTGGCTCACGTCTGGCAGACCAAATCTCCTCCGTCACACATGCTACGCCAGGCGCTTGTGGCATCTATAGCGGCATGTTTGGTGCTTGGCACAGTGTGCCCACTCACAGCTGCCACGACCGATGCGGAAGCAGGTATGTGCCGCCGGCTCCAGGTGTCACCGGTCGCCCTGTGTAATACTGCAAGCAAGGCCGCCTCTCTTATCACATGCGCCTGAACAGACCCCATCCGCACCAAGTCGTGCTGCACCGCAGATGGCGAGGCCGCCATTATGCGCAGCCTGCGGCGGGCGCTGCACGTAGCCGGCATCGCTGTTGGCTGGCGCCCAGAGGATGATGCCGCCCACCCCTGCGCCTGGGCACGCGTGGAGTGCCTCGGGCAGCGCGTAACCAGCATGTGAGTGAAGTGCCTGGATGGCAGGCAGGCACCCTAGCTGGCAGCACTTTACTCGCGACTGCGCACCTCTTTTTGGCAGCCCGCCAGGTGTACAATGTGTGTTTTTAATGGATGCCTGCACACAACATTGCCCTGTGCTCCCGCAGCTCTCTCGTGGAGGATGAAGGCGCAGACGCGGGCGGCAGCACAAGGAGTGGCAGCGGCGCAGCAGGCTCAGCAGGGCTGGTGCTGCCTGCCGAGCTGGCTCAGCTGCAGCTGCTGGAAACACTCAGCCTTGTTTTTTCAGCCGCGCCGCTTGCGCAGGAGGGCCTGCCAGGCAAATGGTTTGGCCCGCAGGCGTTCCCCCGCCTGCAGAGGTGAAGCGTGCATGCCCGTGTGCCGTGCACTTAACATGCCAACCACATCGCTGCCTTGGGGCACACTGCATTGCCTTTTGTGACAACAAGCTGCATGCCTTTTGTCACCATCCGGCCTGCCAATGGGCGCCCCTGCTGCAGGCTGCGGGTGTGGCTGCCAGGCGCCAAGGACGGGCTGCATCTCCTGCCGCCCATCCAGCCAGGCAGCCTTGCCTTACTTGGAGAGCTGACCCTTCATTTGGAGGGAGCCCCAATTAGCGTGCCCGCCAGCTGGGGGGCGCGGCCCGGGGTGCTGCCTGCACTGCACTCCCTCTCCGTCTACCCCGCTGCCGCCACACAGCTGCCAGCGGGCTGGAGCCAGGGGTTCAGGCAGCTGCGGAGCCTCGTTCTGCTGGGCAGCGGTGCAACAAGGTACAATGCACCGCTTACGAAAGGTCGCCTGTACAGATGCCCCGCCAGCAGCAGCAACAGCGGTGCTAGCAGCCGCAGTGCTAGCAGTGACGGTGCAACGGCGCCGGCAGAAGTGCAGCTGCCAGCCGAGTGGGCCTCGGGGTTTCCTGCACTGGAAGAGCTTGTGCTGGCATGCCTGGGCGTGAGCGGCTCAATTCCCTCTGCTTGGCGAGACGGCGGCTTCCCGTCCCTCGCTGAGATGTGCGTCCCAACCTGTTGCTTGTCCGCTGCCTCATCGTGCCTCTGCCTGCCTGCCTGCCTGCCTGCCTGCCTGCCTGCCTGCCTGCCTGCGGAGCACATGCCAGTCTGTGTGCCTGTTGCCTGGCGCTGTGCCTTGCCCTTGCCCTTGTGCCTTGCCCTTGTGCCTTGCCCTTGTGCCTTGCCCTTGCCCTTGCCCTTGCCCTTGTGCCTTGCCCTTGTGCCTTGCCCTTGCTTCTTCTGCACTGGCACCGCTACTTCCTGGGTGCTTCCCGGCTGTCCCTGCAGGAGCCTGGCGCTCCCTGGGCTCACCGGCACGCTGCCAGCTCAGCTCCTGCGCCGCCACCCACGCCTCGTCCGCCTGGCGGTACGCTGGCCCTCGTGCCTGGTGCTTTTGCGCATCCTCTGCATGTCCACAAGCATGCCCCTGAACAGCAGAGCAGAGCAGCATCCACTTGGCAGGCGCACCTCGCGGCACGGCGTTTGTGCCTCTTCCCCTTCCTCCCGCCAACCCCTACCCCCTTGCCCATGCCTCTTGCAGCTCAACGATGGGAAGCTGCACGGAACCCTGCCGGATGAGCTGCCGGATGCATCGGTAAGGAGCCTGCCGCCAGCCCAGCCTCTCCCCGATGATGGACCTGCTGCGGGCCTTCCCGTGCACCGCATTTTAGGCCGATGTGGAGCACCGTGATTCCGTGCGGCTCCCGCTCACTGCGCCACGGGGCCCTGTGCCGCCGTGAAGCGCTGCATCCGTCCCCACTGTTGACCCCCTGCTGCCCATCCACCCCGCCAAGCAAGGCCTCCCGTCCAACATGTGTGCCACCGCTGGCACCTGCCTTTCCTCACACCGCTCCTCCTATCGCCTCCCACCCCCTGCCTCCAACCTGCGCAGCTCCAAGGCCTCTCGCTCCTCTCCAACTCCCTCACTGGCACAGTGCTGCCTGCCGCCTGGGTGCAAGCGGCGGCCTGGCCCCGCCTGGAGTGGCTGCTCCTGTCGGGAAACCGCGGGCTGAACGGCACGCTGCCCCCCTTCCTGCGGGGCATGCCCAAGCTCGACACGCTGGAGCTGGCAGGGACGGGAGTGGAGGGCACCATTCCTGGGGGGTGGTGTGCCATCACCCTGGCAAAGTCTTTGGAGCACCTGTGAGCCACCGCCGGCTGCTTGGCTTGTGTCGAGTTTAAAGCTGCTGTGACGTGTCGTGCGGCGCATCACTGCTGTGTGGCGTATCATGCATGCCGCAGCGGGCGGGGCGGCCTGGTTCCACAGCGACACGCACCAACCTCCTCCCTACTGCCCCTCCCTGCGCAGTGACGTCTCGGGCACAGCCCTGGGCAAGGCAATGGATCCCTGCCTGATTGAGAAATTGAACCCGGCTGGGCTGAATGCGCTGCGGGAGATGAGGCCCAACTCCCAGTCTGGCCTGCAGCCAAGCCAGCAGGTGGGACCGGGCGCGTCACTGGCAGGCCGGCGAGGCGCAGCAGGCACAGCAGCTTCTGCCGTGCTGCTAGCCACGCTGGTGGCAGCAGGCGTGGCTGGACGGGTGCTTTGGCGCAGGAAGCTGCGGCGGCACGGCGGCGGCTGGCAGTCGGTGGACGAGCAGCAGCACCCGCTCTCCAGGCAGCACGACACCTTGCCATCCCGGTCCGATGCTTCACCCAGCCGGTCGGCAGGCAGCAGCGCACCCAGCCAGCTGGCATGCACCAGGAGCGCACGGCTGGCAAGCTGGCTGGCTGCTGAGCTGGGCGGCCGCCTCAGCATCGCGGTCCTGCCACCTGAGGCGCTCACATCTGATGTCTTCATGCACCAGCTGTCCAGCATTGGCAGCCGCCAGCGGGGCTCAGCAGGCGCAGCGTCAGACACGCACTCCAGGCAGCAGCTGCGGCAGCAGCAGCAGCAGCAGCAGCAGCAGGGGTTGGCGCCCACATGGGCGCCTGTTGATTCGCCTGATGAGGGCCACGTGCAGCGGTGGGGCCAGGTCACCGACTCGCTGCAGCTGTCCCTCAGGGAGCTAGATGTGAGTGGCCCCCTGCTGCTGTTGTGCCCCGACACCTTGCGCTGCCTGCCGCGATGGCGGGGAAGCAAGAGGTGCTGCATGTCTGCTTGCTGGAGGGAAGGAGGATGCCCCCCACATCAGCTGCCACTTGATGCGCATGCTGCTCCTGGCTGCCCTGCTTGCCTTGCCCAGATGCCTGCCCGCTGCCAACTAGCCACTGCTCACCCCAACGCCTCGAGCCAGCACGACCCCACGTCTTCGCTGCCACCTGGGTTCAGGGTTCGGGTTTAGGGTGCACCCTCCTGCGCCCTGCATTGCCCCGCATCGCCCCTCCTCTGTTCCGCAGTTTGTGTGCGACGGTGACGGCAAAATGGTGGTCCTCGGGCAAGGGGGCAGCGCTGTGGTGTACCTGGGGCGACTCAGGGAGCCAACAGTGGACGTGGCGGTCAAGGTGCCTGCCCGCCTTCCTGCATGTTTGACAACTTTGCCCAACTGCTCACCTTCTCCACACCCTCTGCTTGCCTGCCCTGGATAACAACCGGGGCCGTGGCCTCCCATTCAACCGCCTCCCTCCTCCTGCCGCCGGCCCCGCGTCGTCCGTGTCGACTGCTGGCCACCCTTGCCATGCCCTGCCCATTCAAGTGGTTGACCACTCGTGCCACACAGACTCCCGAGATGTCACTATTCGGACCCATCTCGTATTCTCACTCTGCCTCTTCAGGTGGTGGAGCTTGAGCCCGGCATCGACGCGCAGCCAGCCTGGCGCGAGGTGGCGCTGCTGCAGAGGTGCACCCACGCCCGCATCGTGCCCCTGCTGGGAGTTGCGCTCAGGGTGAGACGGAGGCAAAGTGTAGCAAGATGCCTTTGGGTCTCTTGCCTGACGCACCTGCTGCTCTGGCCTCGCTTTCATGCAGCCACCCGGCTGGGCGCTTGGGGCAAGAGTAGTGCTGCCTGGTGCCCGTGCTGCTGTCAACAGCGGCACGGGCCCGGCCATGCCATCCTGTGTCCCTGGCTTGTTATCTGCTCCGTTGTGCTGGCTGCAGGGCGAACTGATGCTGTTCATGTTTGTCCTCGCTGCTGCGCTGCGCTGCGCTGTGCTGTGCTGTGCTGGCTGCAGGGCAGCCTGATGTTGTTCATGCTCATGCTGCTACGCTGTGCTGTGCTGTGCTGGCTGCAGGGCAACCTGATGCTCTTCGTGTTCCTGCTGATGCATGGGGGCAGCCTGAAGACGGCGCTCCAAAACCCGGCGCTGCGCGACACCCTTCGCTGGGGCGCAAGGTGAGCGGAGAGCTCTCCACTGCTGGCACCGTGGGTCTCGACGGGATGTCCCTCTGGCACCGTAGGATGCTTCCTGCAGGGGGGCAGGCGCAGCCACGCTTGCCCCGCGGGGTGTTTAGGTTGGACTGATGGGCCCTGCAGTCATCAGCCCCTTGCCGGTGCCGGTGTGTGTGCAGGGGGCGCCAGGTGGCGCTGGACGTGGCAGAGGCGCTCCATTTCCTGCACTCTGAAGTCAACATCATGCATGGAGACTTGAAGTCGAGGTGAGGAAGGCGGGGGAGGAAGAGGCTTGCACCCCGAGCGCCCGGGGAAGCAAAGGAGGCCCCGCGCCCCCTGCACCAGGCTGCTTGCCGTGGTTGCCTGCCTGCCTGCCTGCCTACCAGCCTGCCTGCCAGCCTGCAATAGCCCACCTTCCTGCCTGCCCGCCTGCCCGCCTGCCCGTCTGCCTGCCTGATTTCCGTGCCCCACCCACTTGCTGCGCCACACACTCTGCCACACACCCCAACCCCCCTTGCAGCAATGTGCTGCTGTCTGCCGACCTGCGGGGGTTCATTGCAGACCTGGGGCTGGCGCAGGTGGTGGGCAGCCAGGCTCGGAGCGCCGCGGGCATGACCCTTGGCTATGCAGGTGCCTATGCCTGCACTTTACCTGTCCGGTGCATTGAGTGTGCATTACACGTCAGCTGCTCCTTGCGGTGCTCTTTGCAATTGCGAGCTGTACGCTGCAGTTGCATCCTCGCCTGCCCAGCTCTCATCTGCGGCCTGCTAGCAGCATCGCCCGACCCAACTCGCCGCCTTGATGTGCCGTGCAGCTCCAGAGCAGCTGATGGGGCAGCGCTGCACGCTCGCGGCAGACATTTACAGGTGGGCAGACGCGGGGAGCAGGGGGAGAGAGGCGTGGAGGAGGTGGGCAGTGGGGCACATTGGTGCAGCCGGCACCGAGCCGCCTGCTGCCAAAGCGGTGCCTGCTTGGACACAGCCAGCTGGCACCAGATGCCACTACCCTCCACTGGTGCCCTTTTATCGTATGTGTTGACATGCCCCCACCTGCCCTCCCTGCAACCCGTTGCCCACTGCAGCTTTGGCCTGCTGCTGATCGAACTCACCACACAGACACCGGTGTTCAGGCGGCGAGGGTGGCGGCTGCCGCGGGTGCCTGAAGAGTGCCCAGCGGGCGTCCTAGAGTTGATCCAGCGGTGCACCAGCCTGGATGCTGCGGCGCGGCCCAGCGCTGCGCACGTGCTGCAAACGCTGCAGGCAGCAGACGGCGCCTGACACGCCGGCTCCGTCTCCTCCCTTTTCCATGAACCCGCCTGTTGTGTTCGTGGCGCTGATGTGGTGTCAGTGTCGAATGACGTTCTGTGACCGAGACCGAACAACAAGAATCAAAGCTGCCCCAGGCCACGCCACCGATTCAGAAACGTGCAGAGCGCTGCCAGCCAGCGTCAAGCGGCCAGCATTTCCACCTGCTCTCCATCAATCAGTTGTTGCCTGTGCTCATGACGCACAGCAGCAGAGCCGCCTATCCAGGGGCCGCAAGTGCCGCTGCCTCCCTGGAGTTTGTGCCCATTGAGCCAGCACGGGACTGGCGCCGCAGTTAACCTGGCCGCCGCCAGGCTGGCAGTGCCGCCTTGCTGGACATCGGTACGCTTGATCGCAGCTCGGTACGCTTGCTTCCTGCGCACGCCAGTGCCTTACAACTGCCGCATTGTGTCACGCCTCGCCAGGACCAGCCTGTCCGGCTCGCTCGAGTGAGGCAGGCGGCCTCTCTCCCTGCACCTCCACTTGGAGCGGTATAATCCGCCGCTCACGCTTGCGGATAGCATAGCAGCCTGCTCGTATCTCGTCAGAGTGCTGCGCCCGGGCGCCGTCCTGCCCGAAAAGGCACTCCCACAGCCGCTCCCTCTCAGAGGCTACTTCCCCTTCCGTGTGCTAGACACGGGAAGAACGATGTCAGCTGAGGCGACGCTTACTCCGTAGCCAGCGCCACTGTAGGATCTGCGGCGGCGCCACGACGGCCCGCCGGTCCCGGCGGCGCTCCCCCCTTAATATATTTACTTATGCCCCGCGTGGCGCTCTGGACAGCGGTGGCACTTGTGGTGCTTGCTGCCGTACACTCCTCCTCATGCGCAGCAGGAGATGAGGCAGCAGGTAGGGCAGCGGGAATTGCACAGTGTTTTGCGCCATACTCGCGCTGGCCCTGCATGCGGCCGCTGCCACCGCATGCCTGGCCCTTTGCATGCCGCGCCCGCCCGCCGCTCTCCTCACATTTCCAGGCCCTCAGCATGGACTCTTCGATCTTTCGCTGCAGATGCCGAGGCCGCCATTATGGGCAGCCTGCAAAGGGCGCTTGCTGCTGCCAACATCTCTGTTGGCTGGCGCCCGGACGATGCCGTACACCCCTGCACCTGGGCCCAAGTCGAGTGCACCAAGCAGCGGCGTGTGACAAGCATGTGCGTGGATGGCAGGACGGAACACTCCACCACATGAGGCCACTTGCCTCGTCATTAACGGTCTGCATGCCGCGGTGAAATCGACCTCCTGGCCCACTCACGGGCCTCCTCCCTCATTGCCACCTGCAGACTGATTGACGATGTGGGCGCAGGCACCACCAGCAGCAACGGCAGCAGCAGTGCAGCAGGCTCAGCAGGGCTGGTGCTGCCTCCCGAGCTGTCCCAGCTGCAGTGGCTTCATACACTCAGTTTCTATGTGCCACAGGCACCGCTGGCGCGAGGCCTGCCAGGCGAATGGTTTGCCCCGCAGGCCTTCCCCCGCCTAGAGACGTGAGGAGCGCCTGCTTGTGTGCCTCGGAAACAGACTCCAAATGCCTTTGCGCTCGCTGCCTTGCCCCCTGGCTGATGGCCGGCGCCGCCCATGCATGCAGCCTCATGGCTGGAAGGACTGCACATCCGGTCGCCAAACTGCCTCCTTGCCTGGGCCTCCTGCTGCAGGCTGCGGGTGCATGCACCTGGAGTGACTGAAGAGGCCCGCCCTCTACCGGTCATCCAGCCAGGCGCGCTGCCCCGGCTGGGGGAGTTGACCCTTCACCTGGAGGGACCCCCAATCAGCGTGCCCGCCAGCTGGGGGGCACATCCCGAGGTGCTGCCTGCGCTGCACTCCCTCTCCGTCTACCCCGCTGCAGCCACACAGCTGCCAGCGGAATGGAGCCGTGGTTTTAGACAGCTGCGGAGCCTCTTTCTGCTGGGCAGCGGTGCAACAAAGTACAATGCACCGCTTACAAAAGGTCACTTATACAGATGTGCAGGCAGCAATGGCAGCAGCAGGAGTTCCAGCGGCATTCGCAGCAGCAGCAGCAGCAGCAGCAGCAGCAGCAGTAACGGCAGCAGCAACAGCAGCGGCAGCAGCGCAGCAGCATCAAGAGATGTGCAGCTGCCGGCGCAGTGGGCCTCGGGGTTCCCAGCACTGGAAACGCTTGCGCTGGCATGCCTGGGCGTGAGCGGTTCACTGCCTTCCTCCTGGCAAGACGGCGGCTTCCCATCCCTCTCTGAGCTGTGAGTTCCACTGCGGTGCCTGCCTGCTGCCTCGCGTGCCTCCTGCTCTCCCCCCCTGCCTGCCTCTGAGCGCTCGCCTGCGTGCCTGCCAAACTTCCCAGCCGCCCCTCTGGGCTGTGCCAGCTCAGCCATGTGCCTCCTGCTCTCCCTCCCTGCAGGAGCCTGGCGCTGCCTGGGCTCATGGGCACGCTGCCAGCTCAGCTCCTGCGCCGCCACCCGCGGCTGACGCGCCTGTCGGTAGGCGGCCGCTGGCAGCATGCGTCAGATGCTGCCGACGCTGATGCTGAAGATGCCACCGCTGCATGGCACACCAGGCAGCCTGCCGTGCAGCACGTAAGCCTGGGCAGCATGCTCAGCTGACCTCATCCTCCTACCCTCCCCTTCTTGCAGCTGAATGCGGGCAAGCTGACGGGAACCCTGCCTGAACCTTGGAGCCACTCGTCCGTAAGAGGGCCTTGTGCAACCTTGACTCATGTGGAGACCCGCCACTGTTGCACACTTACAGTAGTGCAGTTGCTGGCACAGCTGCTGCATGCCGGGGGCCCTCCTGCTGCCCCTCTCACCCACCCTTGGCCTCCCGCCACTGGGCATCCCTCCCTCAACGCCTGTGCAGCTCGAGGCTTTGTCCCTGCTCTCCAACGACCTCACCGGCCCGGCATTCCCGCCCACCTGGATGGGGCGGGGCGACATGCCGGCCCTCGAGTCCCTGCTCCTGGCAGGGAATGCCGGCCTGACGGGCACGCTGCCCACCTTCCTCTTGTGGCCCCGCCTGCGCACGCTGGACCTGGCGGGGAGCGGGGTGGAGGGAACCGTCCCGCAGTACTGGTGCTCCTCTTCTAATGCGATCTCTCTGGAGCACCTGTGAGCGGGGCTGCTTGTGCCGGTGTGCTGTGCTCTCTGGGGCCTGGGGGGCTGTAATGCCTGTGAGGGCGGTGTGATGGTGTGCTGTCTGCCCTCTGCACATTCTGGCTGCAGTGCCGGCCAGTTGGGTGGCGGCGTGTTGCCTGCGGCCCACAGTGCGTGCAGCAGTGCCATGCTGTGGCATGCGGGCGGTGGCTCGGCAAAGGCGTCACGGGCTGCTTTCCTGCCCGCGGGCGCACTCCCAGCGTTAGCCCACCCGCCCCTCCCCGCCGCCGCCCAACCCACTGCTGCTTGGTCACTGCCCCTCCCATTGCGCCGCCCCGTTCCATGCCCTCCTTGCAGCGACGTGCACGGTACGGCAGTGGACAGTACCATGCCGTACTGCTTTGAATCTGAGGACAGGAGGGGCACCGAGGTTTTTCAGCAGCTGACACAACTCATATACGCAGCAGACCAGCTGGAGGCAAGTGCCAGCGCTTCTCAGGCCACTTCCTTACAGCCTGGCTCCCAACCAGGCGCGCAGCCGGCGGCCCAAGGCGGCGGCGTGGGTGGCGGCCCAAGGCAGCATCCCATGAGAGGCAGCAGTGCTGCCGTGCTGGTGCTGGCCCCTGTCCTGGCAGCAGCGGCGATCGGCTGGGCGCTGAGGAGCAGAAGGCAGGCGCAGCGCAGCATCCAGCGCTGGGGCAAGGGCGGTCACGCTGAGGAGGTGCTGCTGCTTGCACCCAGCCGCCACGGCAGTGCGCTGGGCCGGGCAGCAGGTGGCAGGGGCGCACGGCTGGCAGCCCTGCTGGCTGCTGAGCTTGGTGGGCGCCTGAGCACAGCGGTCATGCCGCCAGAGGCACTCACCCAAGCTCTGATGCACCACATCAACAGCAGCAGCAGCAGCAGCAGCAACAAGCCAACGACCAGCGGCAGCGTAGGGCCGGCGAGGAGCGCTGGCGAAGTGTTGATGCATGAGGGTAGCGGCAGGGCATGGGGCGGCAGTGCCAGGCGGCCCAGCACAGCAGGCATGCTCAGGTCTGGCGGCAGTACGTTAGAGCATCAGCAGCAGCAGCAGCAGCAGCAGGGGCAGCAGCAGGGGCAGCAGGGTCAGCCGGGTCAAGAGCTGAATCAAGGCAGCGCCTCTTCAGCAGGAAATGCACTCGAGCACAGCATCGCGCGGCGGTACGCGGATGTGACCGTCTCGCTTCAGCTGTCACTTCAGGATCTCATGGTGAGTGCTCTGTTTTCCTTCACCTCCCTCTGCTCAAGTGGTGTGTGATTGCATGGCCATGCGGAAATGTTGGTGCTCAACTCAGCCTCCTTTCGTTTGTGTTTCTTTCATTTTTGTACTGCAGTTTGTGTGCGATGATGACGGCAATATGACGGTGCTGGGGCAGGGAGGCAGCTCGGTGGTATACCTGGGGCGGCTCAGTGACTCAGCAGTAGACGTGGCGGTCAAGGTGCCTGCCCGCCTTCCCTGCCCGTCGCCTGCTTGCCTGCCTTGATTGCCCGTCGCCTGCTTGTTGGTCTGCCTGCCTGCCCACCATGCCCTCCGTATGTCCGCCTGCCTGCTGGTTTGCTCTCCTGCCTGCTTGCCTGCCTGCCCGTTTGATCGTCCGCCTCCCTGTCCATATGCCTGCCTGGTTGCTCGTCTGCACTCATGCCTGCCTATCTGCCGCCTGCTGGAAAGAAGAACAGAACTGTCTTCATTCCCCCTGCCGCCGGCCCCACCCTTACAGGTGGTTGAGCTGGAGCCTGGCATTGACTCACAGCCAGCCTGGCGCGAGGTGGCGCTGCTGCAAAAGTGCACCCATGCCCGCATCGTGCCGCTGCTTGGGGTCGCACCCAAGGTGTGGGCAGGGCGCAAGGGCGGGTGCAGTGATGCAGGGCGGCTTGCCGTGTGTACCTTACTGCTCTGTCCTCGCGCTGTACTGCCAGCATGCGCTGCTGTACGTCATTCATGCCCTGCTGTACGTCCCTCCGAGCCAGTGCATCGCCAGTTGCATTGCCTGCGCGCATAACGTGGCACCCACTTGCATACGCTGGCTGTGCTGGCTGCAGGGCAACCTGATGCTGTTTGTGTTCATGCTCATGCGCGGAGGCAGCCTCAAGTCGGCGCTCGAGGATCCGAAGCTGCGGGATGCGCTGCGCTGGCGGGCAGGGTGCGCCTGGCCGCCACGCCTTGCTGCTCCATGCTGCCGCCCTGCGGCACCTGCGCCTTGCTGCTTCCTCGCCACGTGGGCACTGCTGCACGCCAGAAACAGGGCCCCCCGCGCACTTGTGATACCTCCAGGAAGACGTGGCGGCTCACCAATCATCTCTTTGTGCTGCAGGGGGCTCCAGGTGGCGCTTGACGTGGCGGAGGCGCTCCATTTCCTGCACACCGACGTGAACATCATGCACGGAGACTTGAAGTCGAGGTGAAGAGGGCACAGGTGGCAGGGGTTTGCACCCTGAGCGGACTGGGACGCATAGCAGCCCTGCTGTCCTGACCATGCTGCTGCCATCTGCCTTCGTGGTTGCCCGCCTGCCTGCCCGCCTGCCTGCCGACTTGTCCGCCTGCCTGCCTGCCTGCCTGCCTGCCCGCCTGCCCGCCTGCCTGCCTGCCGACTTGTCCGCCTGCCTGCCTGCCTGCCTACCTGCCTGCCCGCCTGCCTGCCGACTTGTCCGCCTGCCTGCCTGCCTGCCTACCTGCCTGCCTGCCAATGACTCACTTGCGTGGGCTGCACGCCCTGCCACCCCCCGCAGCAACGTGCTGCTGTCTGCCGACCTGCGGGGGTATGTCGCAGACCTGGGGCTGGCGCAAGTCGTGGGCAGCCATGCGCGCTCCGCTGCAGGGCTCACCTTGGACTACGCAGGTGGGGCTGCTCCGCAGTACAAGTCTGCGTAGGTGCTGTACCTGTCATGTGCAAGTGGGGGGGCCTGCTGCCCTTGCTGAAGCTGCCCGTGTCAGAGGCAGCTGAGCAGTGACAGCCACTGCTATTGCCGACACTGGTTCCGTTGGAGGCAGCTGCTGCTATGGCCGGGCTGGTTCTGTCCGAGGCAGCTTGCGTCACTTACGCCTGGGCAGGTGATGCAGTCGGGTGGCTGCCACGTGCCTTCCCCTTTACTTGCAATTAGCGACTGGCTCTGCCGGCCCGCGCTCCTGCCTGAGTCCACGCTTGACTGATGCCCTTTCGACCTGTCCACCGCCTGCTCGCCTGCCTGCCTGCCTGCTCGACTGCCTGTGCCTCTGCGCCCCCACGTGCGCACAAACCAGTGTCTCAGGCCTGGCTTGCCACTCTTTTTGACCCGCCTTGCACGGCTGCATTGCAGCTCCCGAACAGCTGATGGGGCAGCGCTGCACGCTGGCGGCAGACATGTACAGGTGGGCGGGTGCTGACCTGGCGTTGCAAGCACCGGAGCGGGAATGGGTTGCTTTGCTTGGAATGCTGTGTGGCGGGACCGCACTGTTGCCAGCAGGGAAGCTGCCCACAAGGTGCACTGGGAGAGAGCACGCCACGTCAGCTGCACTGCTGTGTGACGCTTTGCATGCTTTGGGTGCTGCTGTCCACGCTTTGGGTGCAGTTTTGGGCTGCTGCTCATCGAGCTGACCACACAAGAGCTGGTCTCAAGGCGCACGGGCTGGCGGCTGCCGCGGGTGCCCGAAGAGTGCTCGGCAGGGGTGCTGGAGCTGATACAGCGCTGCACCAGCCTAGAGGCCGCGTCTCGGCCCAGTGCTGCGGATGCGCTGTGCTGGCTGCAAACGGCTGAGAGCAGCTGATGTGGATGACATGGCGGCAACACTGGTGTTGACATGGACTCTTGATGTAAGGAACGACAGACATCACAAGCAGCCATGGAGGTATTGCGCGACAAGTGCAAGAGGCACAGGAGGGAGGGGCAAGGCCGTTGCGGGAGGGCAGGCAGGCGGTCACCCACCGTCGACGCCAAGAAGGCCGCCACATCACCCCGAGGTGCCCAAGCACCTTCCTCGCGCCCAGGCTGGCGCTGCATTGTTTCCGACCGCCGCTGTCCTCCCAGTAGCCGCCTGATTAGCACTGCCAAGGCAAGGCCGAGGCGCAGCCTTGCTCCCCTCCTGCGCCCAGCGACACACACGTTGCCACTTACGGCATTGGCTCCCTTGCGATCTGGATCCGATCACCACCTCTCGCAACCCAGCAGGCTGGGTTGCGGACCCAGCCGGAAGCCGGCGACTATGCAGGGTTCGCCGGGCAGCTCGCTGCGCACAGCGCTGCGCTCTGCCAGCCGACATGCACCCCGTCGAGCAGCGGGCCAGGCGGTAGTGTGCAGCGGTGGCAGCGGCAGCGGCGGCAGCGGCGGCGGCCCACGCCTGACGCCCGACCAGCACCGCCGCGCGCTGTCCGTGCTGTCCAACTCCCGATTGCTGAACTTCAAGCAGTGGGGCAGCTCCCTGGGAGGCACCCTCATTGTAGATGATGCCAGCCACAAGGAGGAGGTGCAGAAGGTGGGTGGGTGGTGAGCATATCCCCCTGCAAGCATGTGGCGCTATGCCGAGCTGGCACCGCGTGCCGACTATTTTTCAGTTTCCACGGGAGGGTGGCAAGCAAGCAGGCACCATGGGCAGCATGATATTGTGGTCACTAGTGCCATCGCGTAGGTCTGTGCTGTGCTGGCGCCCTCTGACATGCGCGTTTCGTTGTGCCGACGGGCTGCTCCTGCCCGCTTGCACCTCCAGCGCGCGCGCTGCACGCCCCTCCGCCGTCTGAGCTAGCGCCGCTCCATCCCGCATCCCCGAGCAGGCCGTGAAGGAGGGCAACATCAGCTTTGGCTTCTCCGCAGGTGAGCCTCTTCCCCCCACACATTCCGTGTTGTCGCCAAGGCCCGCCTGCCTGCTGCGTGCGTGCCCTTTTTGGCCAGCGCTCGGCGGCACTCAGCCTGCCTCCACCCCAGCCCCTTGTTCAGCCAATCGGAACTAGCTGTGATCCGCTGCCTGCTTCACTCCGTGCCTGCCCACTCACCAGTCACCGAAATCACAGCACACACAGCAGGCAGGTGCCAGCAGCTCAGTGGGTGCCCTGCCTCCAATGATTGCAGGCGGCTGCCTGTTCCCCTACTACATTGGCTGCGCGGGCGCACTGATGGATGCCGGCATACTGACAGGTAGGTGGCCAGCAGGGAGGCTTGTCCCCCTATGCATGCGTTGTTTCGTTTTCCAACCGCTTTTGTTGTGGGTGCATGAGGTTGCCAAGGGAAGGTGCAGGCTGCACAGAGGAGGCAGCCGCAGGGTGGTGGTGGGTGGTCTGGCGCAAGCCTGGCTGCCAGCAGGCAGCTCGCGGTTGTTGCAGCTTCTCCTCCGTCCATGCCCGCATCCTGCTGCCCTCCCATGCTTCGCCATCTAATGCACTGCTCCTCAATGCTCCGGGCCCGTCAACGCGCTTGCCTTCAATGCACCGCCCCTCAACGCTCTGTCCCTGCCGCTGCAATGCACCTCCTGCACTGCCACTCCTTGCGGGCAGGCACCTCACCGTAGCCTCGCCGCCCCCCGCCCCCCATCGCCCCGTTGCCCCGCAGACCAGGTCAAGCTGGGCGGCGCCTCCGCCGGCTCCCTCCTGGCAGCCTGCCTCAAGAGTGGCATGCCGCTGGACAATCTGGTGGAAACCAACATGAAGCTGATGGCAGACCTGAGGGATGGGGGCACGCGCAGGCGGCTGGGGGTGAGAGCCTGAGGGATGGGGGCACGCGCGGGCGGCTGGGGTGAGCACGTCTGGTTTGAGAGCCTGCCCCGCTCTGCATGGGGCCGCTGCTCACCTCTACCTCTGCCTCCACTTGTGCCTCCTCCCCTCCCCTTTTGCTTGCTGGAGCTGGCGCCCGCCCCCACATCACATGCTCCCCATGTCGCCCCCTCTTGCCCTCCCCTGCCCTGCAGCCGGTGCTGAATGCCTTTCTGCAGCGCAACCTCCCGGAGGACGCTCACCTCAAGTGCCGGGACAAGGCGTATGTGAGGGCCTCCCCTGCCTGCGGTGTTTTGCCAGTTTAAGTGGCTGGCGTGGCTTGCATGTGTCATGCCATGCTGCCGACAGGCCACGCAGTGGTGGCTGCTGTGAAAGCGGCTGCGCAGCGCAGCACCTGCGGTACCACCCAATGTCTTGCAGCGCCGAGTCGCCTGCCCGCCCACGCTGCCTCTGCTGGTCTGCCCCACTATCGCACGGCCAGCCCGCAACCATACTCCTTCTCCTTGCGCCCTCCTGTGCCACTGCCTCCCCATGCCGGCCCCTCCCGCAGGTCGCCGTGACCAAGATCACCCCCATTGCCCGCCCAGTGCTGGTGTCTGAGTTCCAAAGCAGGGAGGACTTGATACAGGCGCTCATGACCTCTTGCCACATCCCCTTTTGGATGGACGGTTCGCCCTTCACCGGTGCGCACGGCTGCAGCATCTGCAGCCCGCCTGCCCCCGCCCCAGCTTCAGCCCTGTTCTCAGCTGCCTTCCGCATGCTGCGTGCTCACAGTTTGGGATGGGGTGCGAGCCAGTCGGGCTGAGCTCTCTGCTACTGCTGCCTGCAACGGCCCTCGCTCCACCCCCGCCCCCTTGCCACCCTTCTCCTCCCATTCCCACGACCCATCAAAACCCATGCACAGCCTCTCAACCCTGTCCCCCTACCCATTCCCCCTGGCACCGCCTTCACCCTGCAGCCCCTGTTGCCCTGCCCATGACCCCACTTCACACGCCCTGCCCTGCAGAGTTCCGTGGCGCGCGGCACTGCGACGGCGGCTTGACCAACTTCGTCCCGCTGCCCCCCGGCACTGTGGGCGTCCGCGTCTGCTGCTTCCCCTCACAGCAGCTATCGCCAGTGTACAGGTGGGCTGCTATCGGAGGGCAGAGAGCGGGACAGTAGGGTGCAGGCGGGGCATCACGCCAAGAGAAGGGGATGGGGTTAGTAGGCGCAGGTGGGCAGGCCAGGTCAAGGCTGCGGAAGTGGGGCACTGCCGATGAGGCAGCCTACCTTTTCCTACCCGCAGCAGCCTCCAGTGTTGTGGATGTGCGTAGCAGGCGAGGCACCCGGGGCTGGGGGGCCCGAAAGTGGGGGAGCGCAGGGCGGAGCAGCGGGGTCAAGAAGGGCGAAGGGCAGGATGGGGTTGCAGGGAAGGGTCTCAATGGACAGGTGGTGGTTGACCTAGGCTGGGCAGGCAGGGGGCAAGCAGGGCAGGCAGGGGGCAAGCAGGGCAGGCAGGGCTCGAGAGGGGCATGCCGACTCTTTTCCTCATGTTCTGCTCAGGCCACTGGGCTCTTAAACCATGGGTCACCTGCCTCTAACGGATTCGTCCTGGTTGTCTGGCTTGCAGGATTGGCATCAGCCCCGACACCTTTGCGCCCTGGGACTACACCCTGCGCCAGATGGTGCAGTGGGCCTTTGAGCCGGCGGACGAAGCCACAGTGGTGGCGCTGATTGACAAGGGTGAGTGTTTGTGTGAGCAATGTGACACCTGCACGGGCTGTGTTGCAGCTGCAGGGCTGGGGCCGCCATTCCTGCTGCAGCTGCAATTGTTTGAGTAATATGAGTTTGAGTTTGTTGGGACGGAAACGAGTTGTTTGTTCCTTAAACACAACACCGGCTGGTCAGCGCCAGCTGTGCGCCATGGCTCATGACACGCACATGTGTACACCCCGCCTTGGCCCTCCGTTCACTTGCTTCTCCCTTCCGTACCCCCCTGGTGTTATGCAGGCAAGCAGGATGCGCAGGCGTGGATGGAGAGCATGGACTTGGGTAAGGAGGCGGCAGCAGCAGAGCATGCAGAGCGTGTGGACGTGGGCCAGGTGGCAGCTGCCAAGGAAGCTGCTGTGGGTACTGCGGACGCAGACGTGCAGCAGCGTGCGCAGCAGGAGGGGGAGCGGCGGCTGGAGGAGAAGGCGGAACGTGCTGACGAGGCGGGCGCGCCAGCGGCAGCAGCAGCAGCAATAGAGCAGCCAGCAGGTCTCAAAGAGCAGCAGGCGGTTGGCGGGGAGGCAGCGGGGGCGCAGCGGGAGGCAGTGGAGGCAGCAGCACGAGTTGAAGAGGCGGGGGGCAGCAGGGCGGAGCAGGAGGCGGCGGCAGAGGCGGCGCTGCGAGAAGCCGAAGAGCGGGAGGGAGAGGGGGGCAACGTGTGGGCGCGCGCGCTGGCAGCGGCGGGTGTGGCGGCATCTGCTGCCGCTGTGGCAGCGGCAGTCACTGGCGGGGTGATCCCCTGAGCAGCAGCATTTGCAAGCCTGCAAGTCCTTTCCTGCACATGCCTTCTGACACAGCTTTGCACGCACCCGCTGACAGCTTCCATTCACATTTTTGCATTGCCTACTCATAGTGCTCTTTGTGCAACACCGCCCGTACCCCGCTTCTTTCCCGTCTGCCAGCCAGCCACGTGTGTGGTGTTGCCCAAGTTGCACAAGGCGGCCACGTCGTGAACAGCCAGTGGCTTTGTAACACTAACAAGCCCACAAAAGCCAGTGGGCTACGCAATTAGAACATGGGTCAGTTGGAAGCTGGGGCACATCACAGTGGAGAAAGTAATCGTTCCACGAGTCAGAAGCTTGCACATGTGCCGCCGCCTCACGCTCTTTGCCCAGCGCTGCCATCGCCCTGCCCATGCCGCTGCCCTGCTTCTGCTGCTGCTGCTGCTGCTGGATCTGCCCCAGCTGCCTCTGCCGCGCCCTGCTGCTGCCCTGGCTCGGCACGCAGACGCGCAAGCCGCTCCCGGTTACGTGCCGTAATGCGCCGCAGTGCCACCTGGGGGCACCGGGGGGCGACAGGGACAGGGCTGGAAAGCCAAAGGGGTTCCCTCAGCGCTTATATTTTCGCAAGATGTCCCCCTCATTCCTCCTGCCGGTTTTCCCTTCTGTGCGTCAAGTAGCACCCACCACCAGAGACCTCACGTACACGCCCCTCCCACCGCACACCTCGCGCTCCCGCTCGCTCAGCTTATCCCAGTTGGCGATGCGGCTCAGGCTGCCGTCCTGCCCCACTACCAGAGGTCCTAGATGGTCCATCTGCAAGCTCTGCCCGACCCCCAGCTGTATCCCTGCAGGCAGTCGGGTGCAGCAAAGGCGGTGGCAGAGTCGGGGGCTGTGTGCACAAGGCACGCTGGCTGCGTGTGTGCAGGCGGTCTGGGTGATGCCGACCCGTATTGGCGCCTTCACTCTTGGCAGGTTTCAATGACAACCATTCGTAAAGCCTCTTCCTGCGGTGATATCAGCGCGGCCCGACATTGGCGTACCTGCGCCGCTGCCGCCAGCTGCGTCGCTTGGGGCGGGCAGCGGCAGCAGCTGGGAGGGCCCCGCCACAACCGCGCAGTCCGATGGCGTCGAATCGCGCGGGTGGAATGTGTCGGTATCGACCGTGGTTTGGTAGGTCGCGGAGGACTCCATTCGCAGAACTCTTGAGCGAAGTGCTTCAAGCAGACTTTGATTGGTCGATGATCACGATGGTTGCTCCGAACCGTCGAGGGCAATACCGGCGACACACAAGGCGTACAGGCAGCAGAGTTCGCTTGCCAGGTGCTGACGGGGCGCCGCCAACTGCGGCAGCCCAAAGGCTGCCCTTTAGCGCCTTGCTCTCAAGCCAATGCCGAGGGCGCAAGTAGTCACCCATGGCTACCTTCCACCATTAGCGCCAGAATCATCTCATGCAGCTCTATCCAGCCTCCTGGTTCGCATGTGCTGTCACATGAAATTGGCAGCACTCGGCGAGCGGCGCGCACTAGCGTGCTATTGCGCGAAGGCAGGGAAGCAGGAACGAACAGCAAGAGCAGGAAGGGGGAAAAGCAAGCAGGCAGGACACAGAAATACCGGGTGTGGAAGCAAAGGAATACATGCAGTTTCAATATGGTGAGCTGGCGGTGACGAGGGCAGGCAAGCGGGCAAGTGCCGGCCGGCACAGGGTCACGCCGGCAGCCCCTCCCGCAGCCGCGCCACCGCCCGCCAGCCGATGTCTCGCCGGCAGAATCCATCAGGGAAGTCGATTGTGTCCACAGCCGCATACGCCTTCTGTTGTGCCTCCAGCACGTCCTTGCCGGTGGCAGTCACGCCCAGCACACGCCCGCCAGAGGAGACGACCTGTTTGGGGTTTGGGGTTTGGGGGGCGGTGTGTGTCAGCTGGAGGAGAAGGTACCCAGTGGTCCTGGGTGCTTCGGTTCTGCTCCTGGCATGCAGGGGCCTGCCCCCCACCCTGACGCGCATGCATGCATGCCCTTCCTGACCCTCCTCCACCCTACCCCCTGCCCCCCGCCCTCACGTGCTCATCCGTCACGCCGGTGCCAGCATGGGTCGCCTGGACACCGCTGCCTGCCTGCCCGCCCTCACCACCCCAGCCTCACCCCAGCGCCCCCCCACCTGCCCGTCCTTCATGCTGGTGCCGGCGTGGAACACCTTGGCGCCGCTGACTGCCTCCAGCCCCCGGATCGCCCCGCCCTTGGCGTAAGACCCGGGGTAGCCGTTGGCCGCCAGCACCACCGTCAAGCTGGGGTCTGAGCTCCACTCGAGCTTGATCTGCGGAGCGGGCAAGAAGATGGGGACGAGGCAGGGGAGGGACGCACATCAAATCGCAAGGGAGCGATGGGTGAAGGGCAGGGCCGGGGCCTGAGCTCTGCTCAAGCTGACCTGCGGAGCGGGCGAGGCTAAGTGGCAGGCATTGCGCCACTGCCTGTTGCCCCTGGCACTGCACTGTCGAGCTATCCAGCAAGTCACTCTGCAGCCAGCCCCCGGGCAGGCCGCTCGCTCGAGAACTCACAAGAACCTCATCTCCTCGCCCCAGCACTGCAGCACCCAGCAAACCACCGCAGCCACCCTCAAACAGGCAGTGTGACCTCCCACTCCCCATCTCAACCTGTACGCAAAACCCAACTCCTGCAGCCCGGGCACTGCGCACTCAGGCTCTCCAGCTCCAGCAGGTGCCTCTTCTGATGGAGCCCTCGCGGAGTAAGAAGAACAGGCAAGTACGCTCACCTCCTCGCCCCGGCACTGCGCCGTCAGGCTCTCCAGCAGGTCGCTCTGCAGGCGCACCATGAGGCTCTGGCACTCGGGGTCGCCAAAGCGCACATTGTGCTCCAGCAGCTTAGCCTGCGAGGGGGCGGCGGCGGTGGCAGGGCAGGCGGGCGGTCAGCGCCTGCAGGGGGCGGAGGCAGCAATGGCAGCTCTGTAGTTGCTTGGAATGAAGCCGAGCGGTGAGGTGAGATGTTGCTGTAGGCTCCCAATTTCGGGGTCAAACTGGCAGCAGCACTACAGTGCGACTCAGTCTTGAACCGCCCTCAGCCGGCCCGCAAGCGTGCCCCGCTGACTGCCCACCCCCCACCCCACCCCTCCCACCTGCCCCTCCTTGATCATCAGGCCGGCAAACAGAATGCCCCGGAAGGGCGTCCCCTCAGTGCACATGCCGCGCGCCGTGGGGTATATCAGCTGCTCCATGACCTGCACAATCGATAGGAACACTTGTAGTGTGGGACGTTGCTACACATGTGCCTGGGATCTGGGCGCGCCACAGGCAGTGCTGTGGGGCAAATCAATCAGCTGCTCCACCACCTGCCCATGGGCGGCTCAGGGGCCGGGTGGCAGGCGGCGGCGGATGCGGAGGCCCCTGCCTGGCAAGTGGGAGCCTACATTGCATGCGCTGCCCACGGCCGCAGCGCACGCCAAGCAGTCCCTTCCTTAGATGGCGCATGCCAGCCCAGCCAGCCATGGCTTCCACCAAGGGCTGCCAGTCCTGTCAGTGCCTCCTGGTACTGGTGCCGGCGCTGCGCAGCACCCACCTGCCGCTCAATCTCTGGCGTCAGCACGGGGGCGGGGGAGTAGCTTCCCATGCCGCCGGTGTTGGGCCCCGTGTCGCCCTCGCCCACAGCCTTGTGATCCTGCGGGGAGGCGGCCCGGGGACGCGCATATCATGCGGATTGAGTGGAGCGAGCCAGCTGCCACGGCAACAGGAGCAAGCATCCTTCAGAGCGAGCTTGTTGGCCTGGCGGGGAACCCAGCAGGCGTGACAAGCGGTGGGCAGCACTGCCTGCTCCGCCTTCCTCTGCCAAAGGCATGCGCGGCCCCAGCACACAGCCTCCCTGCCCTGCCCTGCTCTGCACTGCCCAGCCCTGCCTGGCCCGTGCCCCTCTGCCTGCCAGTGCACAACTCGGCCGGCCCTGTAGTGGCATCAGCAAGACCCCACCCCCCGCCCTGCCTGCCTCACCTGCGCCCCCACCAGCGGCACGCAGTTCTCTCCGTCAATGAAGGCAAAGAAGGACGCCTCCTCCCCGGTCAGGAACTCCTCAACAACAACCGTACTGCCTGCAGGGTGGGGGGCAGGCAGACAACACGCGCAGGCAGGCAGGCAGGCAGGCACCTGAGCAGGCCAGCGCAAGGTGGTCCCTCCGGGGGTGAGCAGCTTTGAAAGCACGAAACAGTGCCTTGGTTCAGGAAGGACCTTCTCATGCAAGCATGCTGGGGAATGGGGCTCGTCTCGGCCTGCACCCGCAGCTCCCAACAGCAGCAACCGATGCACAGCACGACAAGGGCAGGGCAGAGACAGCTGGAAAGCCTTTCTCACCCGCCTCCCCGAACGCATTGTTGAGCATCATGTCGTCCACCGCCTGGTACGCCTCCTCCAGCGTTTGGGCCACAATCACACCCTTGCCTGCCCATAACACGTGGAGGGGAAGAGGTTGCAATGGCGGGTTTGGTCAGGAGGCAACACGTCCCATCACCCATCCCATCACTCCTGCCGACAGGCCGCTGGTACCGACCACGAGGTGCGGGGCGCACCTTGGCCACGTCCCATCCCCCATCCCACCGCTTCCACCACTCACCCGCCGCCAGTCCGCTGGTCTTCACCACGATGGGGGCGCCGCACTGCGTGATGAAGGCCTTGGCGGAGGCGGGGTCCGTGAACGTCTCGTACTGAGCCGTGGGGATGTTGTACTTCCGGAGGACGTTCTGCAGGCGGAGCGGAATGCCACGTACAATTCAATACAGACCACGCTCCCTGCGCACCGGCGTGCACCCACATAAAGCCCCCAAACCTGTGCGGCAGCGCCGTGTCCCAGATGAATGGGAGGGGACGGACGCATTGGCCCCGCTTCTATCGGCACCCAAGTGCCCTCCCCCCGCTTCCCTCAGCACCCAACTGCCCTCCTCCTGCCCAGACCACCTTCATGATTGCATTGGAGCCCTGAGCGTCCAATGGCAGTGATGCCCACAGCTGCCAGGCTGCCCACCTGCCCCCTGCTGCACACCCACCACAGCACCCAGCCCACCTTCATGAACGCCTTGGAGCCCTCGAGCTGCGCCGCTGCGGCGGTGGGCCCAAAGGCGGTGATGCCAGCGGCTGCCAGGCTGTCCACCAGCCCCTCCACCAGCGGCTGCTCTGGGCCCACCACCACAAAGGTGACCCCCTTCTCCCGGCAAAAGTCAATGACCTGCAGGAAGGAATATGTTAAAGGTTAACTCAAAGTCAAGAGAACAGGATGGGGCCCACCACCACAGGCTTGACAGCTTCTTACGGGGTCGACGGAACCCCCAGAGTGATTTGAATGGGGGATGGGAAGCAAGAGAGGGGGCGGGAGGAGAGCGGCCTGCAGGCCATGCCAGCTTCGGGCTGCTGCCCTGCCAGGTGCTGCTGCACATGTTCATCGTGCGGTGCTCTTCCAGCTGCGGAAAACATTCAAACAAGCCGCGCCCCCAGCCGCGCTTGCCTGCTTGTGGTTTGACGGGTTCAGCTGCGGCAGCGTCACCATGGCTGGCTCCAGCTGGGTGCCCGCATTGCCAGGCGCCACAAACAGCGAGCCGCAGGAGGGCGACTGCGCCAGCTTCCAGGCAAGCGCGTGCTCCCGCCCGCCACTGCCCACCACTAGCACATTCTGCTTGCCGCTTGCTGCGCAAGTCACCACCCTGGCGGCAGCGGCACGGCGCTGGCGGCGGGCACCAGCGGCGGGGCGCGCCGCCAGCGGCCCCGTTGCTGCATGCACATTAGCCAGCTGCGCCGACATTGTGGGGCTTGCTGAAGGCGTGTGTGGGGCGGTAGCACGGCTGTTGAGCGCTCCCAGCATGCACGATTGCCGAAAGTGCTCCTTCGCTGGGCCGGGCAGCTGGGTGCGGCGGTCAGGATCCGCAGACCGCGATGCTCACAGCTGGGGCATGGCGGTGGCAGTTTTGCACCTGAGACAGAACCCTGCCTGCCTGCTGCGTGCTTTGGAGCACGGCCGGCCTCCCACTCCCCTGTTTCTCATTTCACGCTGTGGCCTTCGGCTGCCCAAGCCAGCCTGCACACCGCAGCCTCTCGAGCCGTGCGATCAGGGCAGCGGTGGTCAACTCCTGTCTCTCCCAGCCTCGTGCCAGCGGCCCCTCTGTGCGTAGGCGGACGCCAGTAGCGGAGAGTTGGGCAGCCGGCGGGCCACAGTGCCTTGCGGGCCCTGCTTGTCTGCGCTGCACCGGCGGTGGCGGAGCAAGGCCGAGCGGTGCGGCAGGGCCCATTCCGTAACTGTGCTGTTGGGTGAATAATGCCAGCCTTCATGGTCCCTGCAGGCACCGGCAATCAATCAGACGCAGCACATAGCAGGCGCCCCAAAAACGTAGCAGCAGCAGCAGCACCCATGGCGGACACGCTGCCCGTGACGACGGCAGCCGGCGGCGGCGGCCCAGAGACCCCAAGCTATGCGCACCCCATGGCCGCTTTCTTCCTCATGTTCTTCAAAGCCGCCGCCGTCTTCATCTACATCTTCTGCGGCTGGTTTGGCACCGACTTTGTCATCAACTTCTGTGTCATCACTTTCCTCCTAGTCTGCGACTTCTGGACGGTGGGTTGCTGCTCTGCTGGGTGGCGCCGGGGCGGCGCATGGCTGGGTACTTGCAGAGGCGCACATGCTTGAGCAACGGAGGCACACTCGTTCTGGCACTTTGGGTGCGACATGCTGCTCGTGGGGGTGCCGCTGTGTTGGGTGTCACCTTGCGTCTGCTGGCGGGGGCAGGCACACAGTTTGTGATGGGTGCTCGGCGCGAGCGTGCCCTGTTTGGTGGTGCTGGGTGCTCAAGAAGGGCGGGGCGCATGCTTGCCAGAAACATCGTGTAGAGGTGCACCATGGCATGTGTGGCACCATCCGCTGCATCGCGGGCTCGCCCACCTTTGTCTCACCTTGCCGCCCGCCCCGCCCGTGCCTCTCATCAGGTCAAGAACGTGTCGGGGCGGCTGATGGTGGGCCTGCGCTGGTGGAACGAGGTGGGCGCTTGCGGCACCGCCGCTCTGGTGTCAGACATGCCGCGTTCTTCCAAGCTGCTGCCGTGGCAAAGGGCACCTTTTGTTCTGAGCCATTGCCGGCTCACCTGCTCGCCACTGCTCCCCTTGCCATCAAGCCCCTGGCCATCTGTCTGCTTGCCTCGCCTGCCCGCTCTTCTGCCTGTTAACCATTAGTCTGCCTGCCTGCGTGCATCTGTGCCCTGCTGCGCTGCACTAAATGCACACGGGTTGGGGGCAAGTGGGTGCGCACATGGGTGATGAAGAAGGCTCCATTCCCGAGGACCTGCCCCGAGCAAACACAACATTATGGGCAGTGAATCCCCCAGGAGGAAAGCACAGCTGAAACTGTCATCCTTGCCCTGACATGTCGCGCCCCCCGCCCACCCACCCATCTGTGCACGCGCCCATGCGCCTGCCGGCCTGCCTGCACTCCTGCCTGCCCGCCTCTTGCCACCCACCCCCACTTTTGGCACAGGTATAAGAGCCGGGGGCATGACTGGAAGTTTGTGTCTGTTGAGGGACCTTCTGCTTGCCCTTTTGCCTGCCCACTGCCCCGCCCCCTTGCCGCCCCGCCCGCCCCCAGGTGTCTGAGACGGGCGGCAGCGACTGGAAGTTCGAGGCCCTGGAGGAGGGGCAGCGCACGGTGAACAAGAAGGACTCGTTTGTGTTCTGGACGCTGCTGTACACCATGCCCGTGGTGTGGTGCGTGCTGGGGCTGGTGGCCATCCTCAAGCTGAACGTCGACTACCTGCTGCTGGTGGTCATCGGCGTGCTGCTCAGGTGGGGATCCTTGGCAGGGGGCTCCATTCATGTGTGGGCTGGGTGGTGGGCTACATAGGGAGGTAGGGCAGCGGCGTGCTGGGGCTGGTGGCCATTTTGAAGCCGAACTGTGCACGACCCATCTGCTGGTTGTCATCGCCGTGCTGCTCATGTGGGGGAAGGGGCAGCAGGCCTGGAAGGCGACGCGGCCAGGGCTGCTCAAGGGGGCGGTGTGGTGTGCTGAACGTCGACCACGTGCTGCTGGTGGTTATCGCCTTGCTGCTCACATGAGGGTGACTGTTTTCTCTGCCCTGAGGATCACTGCCAAGCGGATGCACCACTCAAACTGCACCCCCTGCCAGCCATGCCTGCACCTTTTTGCCTTACATGCCTCTATCTCCCCGTACCTCCCCTCCCACCCTCCCCCAACACCGAGCAGCGGCGCCAACCTGATGGGCTACCTCAAGTGCAGCAAGGCGGCTCAGAACCAGATCAAGGGCAAGTTCAACTCGCTCTTCGCGTCCGGCCTCCGAGCCTACATGTGAGCGGGCAGGGGGCGGGGGGCTGGTCTGCAATTTCTCCAGCGTTCCAGGGATCAGGGCAAGACTGTGTTTGGCGGTTTGTATGTTGCACCTCTGTGCAGAGCTCCTTTTGCGGGACATGAGAGTGTGTTTGTGGCACTGGGCATGCTGCCTGGGTGCGGCAGTGTGAGGAGATGCAAGGTTGCATATGCTGCTAGGCTTCTCACCAGTTCTGCCCACACCTTGAAATCCTTCACCACATCGGCTGCAGGTTTGGAAGAAATTGAGGCCTGCACCCACGGTCCAGGCTGCGTCTCCACACCATGTACCGGCACCGCACTACCGCACCCTGTATTACCTGCCCGGCGGCACTGCCGCCACACCTGTAACAAACCCGCATCTCACAGTGGTCAGCAGGTGGAGCATGGTGTGGTGGAGCTGGCGAGATGGCAATGTTTCAATGCAAGTTCAGTTTGCTGTTGAGAGCGCTGAACGAGGCAGATCCGTTCCTGCTGTGGGCTGGGAATTCACTGCATTCGGACTGCTGTCAAAGAGCTAGTGCAGCTGCCGGCACAGCAGGCGCCGCCGCCGGCTGCGGAGGTGAAGTGCAGGTAGGCAGTGCGCATCAGGAGCGGCTGTCTCCCTTGCCTCTGCCATCGCTGTTGTGGCCTCCAACACTGCTGCGAATGTCACGATTCCGGCGGTGCCGTGTTGCAACGAGCAGGGTGATGTGAGTGAGCTGAATGAGGGAATGGCTGCCGCTGCCGCTGGCCGCCGCCAACGGCGTGCCTTTCCTCCCGCGGCGTCATGCTCTGTACAACAGCGACATGCTTGTTAAACCGACATCCCACGCTCCTCCCGGAACCCGCACACTTGCTGGCGTTGTTTGCAGAAGGTTGTACGCGACGTCGTGTTTACGTTGTGGCGCCTGCAGAAGTGCCAGCTTTTAAGGGCAGGCATAGCAACTCTCTCGATGGCTCCGCAATCTATTCTCGCCATCCGTCGCGATGGTCAACCACAAAGCCTGCAAGACCGCCTTCCGGGCGCTGGCCCTGCTGGCCTGCCTGGTGGGGTTGGCGGCGGCAGCTCGGGTGCCGGGCGACGACGCCGACTCACTGAACGCCTCCAGAGACAAACCCAGGCCCAACATAGTCTTTCTGCTCACAGGTGCAACTGAGAACCAGCTTCCCATGTGCTGAGGGTGCACCGGTGCTGCCTCCATGCCATGCGGCGCCGGAGCGGCTCCGCCAGCCGAGAGCCAGCCGCTGCATCTCACCTGTGCCGGCAAATGATATTATATCCTCTCATACGCCCAACCCTGCTCTCTTTCAAATGCAGATGACCAGGATGCGATGATGGGGGTGAGCCGCCACGCCCACACAGCTATGGGGTGCCCGCTAGCTGCCTGCCTGGGGCCGGGTGGCGCCGCTCTCCCCGGCCGCACCTCAGCCCTGCATTGCCACCTGCTGTCGCTGTGCTCGTCGTGCTTCTGGGTGCATGCCTGATGTGTGTGGATAGAGTACACCTGGAAAGCGGATCCACCCGGCCTGGGCTGCATCTAGCACCCCTGCCGCTCGCTTCTGTCGCTCCCCCACCACTTCCCCAACCGGCAATTGCGGCACTTCCCACGTGCAGGGAGACTGGCGCATGGACAACCTGCGCACCTTGATTGCCGAGCAGGGCATCAACTTCACCTCCTACACAGCCAACTACGCCGTCTGCTGCCCGTCGCGGTCCACCATTCTGACGGGGTCGTGCGCCCACAACCACGGGGTGAGCTGGGGGGGCGGCTGCGGGGGCCGGGGGGCTGCTCAAAGTGTCGGTACGGTTCTGGTGGGTGTGGGGCACTTCAGGGAGCGGGGTTCCAAGGCTGCTCATGCCCATGGCAGCCGCACTGCGCAGACAGGGGGTGTGAGCCGCCTGCCTGCCCTTATCCTGCCTGGCCCCGCATCTGCCCCCTGTGTGCCCGAATGCCCCCCGCATCTTCCCACCCGGCCCCCTTGCTGCACCGCAGGTGATTGGCGCAGGCGACCTGCCCCTGGGCGGCTTCCGACGTTTCCAGGAGCGGGGCCTGGAAACCAAGACTGGGCCCGTCCAGCTGCAGCGCGGCGGCTACCGCACAGGGCTGGTGGGCAAGTATCTCAACAGCTATGTCAACACCAGCCACATCCCCCCTGGGTGAGGCGGCAGGGCGGGGCGGGAGGATGGTGGGGCGCGAGGGCGCATCCTGGGCGGTGCAGGGCCGGACTCACATCATGGGAGGGTAGTTTGTTGGTGGGGCGGGAAGGCGCATTGTGGGCCGCCGGGAGCGGCGAGCAGAGCAGGGCCGGGCACACTTCATACAAGGCTGGCGTGCTTGCCACGTCAGGCAGGGCATGCCGGTGAGCAATGAGCAGTGTTGCTAATGCAGCAGGGCGTGTGTGCACGGCAGGCACGCCCGCCCCCCGCCACGTCATCATCACTGCCGGTGTTGTGCCGCGCGTGTGTGGTGCAGGTGGGACCGCTGGTTTTCCTTCACCGTGGGCGACATTGATTACTACAACTACACGGTGTCGGACCAGGGCAGGAGTGTGCACTATGGTACCGAGGAAGAGGACTACAGCACGGGTGAGGGAGGGAGGGAGGGAAGAAGGGGGGAGGGAAGACGGGGGGAGGGGGAAGAGAGGGAAGAAGGGAAAGAGTGGGGGGCCAGGCTGTAGGTGCACTTCCACGGCTTTCGGGCGCAGACCCCGCCTGCACCCCGCCTGCGCCTGGCCCTCGCTCGCCCCGCGACGCCATGAACAGAGACCATCCTGATACCTGCTTACAATGCTAGCTGAATGGTAGTCAATGTGTAACCTCACCACCCTCCCACCCCACCACCCCACCTCCCACCCCACCTGTGCGTGCCCTGGCCAGATGTGGTGAAGCACAAGGCGATTGAGTACATCAAGCAGTACCAGCAGGACCCCCGCCCTTTCTTCCTCTACCTCACACCGTACGTCCAGCTGCTTGGTAGCTGCCTGACAGCCCTGCCCTGCCCGGTCCAGTCTTGCCCAGCTGCTGCATTTGTTCTCTCAGGCCGCCAGCGCTTGCTGCCCGCCCCAGCTTGCTTACCATCGCGCTCCACTGTCACGCCCTCCCAATGCCACCCCTTCAATCGACCTGCCGCTACTGCGCTCCGTGCCCCCGCCTGTGTGCAGGTACGCAACCCACAGGCCCCACGTGCCGGCCAAGCGCCACCGTGGCGTCTACACCGGTGCGCAGCGCTTGGCGCCGCTTCCGCCTTCGCCGCACCGTCGCCGCACCTCCTCTGGCATGCCAGCGTGCATGTGCAGATAGTCACTTCAGTTGCTGGCCCCATGCGCCAGTGGCTGGCCACTTGTGAGTGCCCCCTCGCCTCCCTTACCGTGCATGCCATGCTGTGCACGCTGTGTGTTGCAGGCCTGCAGATCCCACGTGTGCCTTCTTGGAACGAGTCTGACGAACACATCTCTAAGAAGGCGAGTTCGCGAATTGTGGCAAGGCACCCGCATGTGGCAGCCTTGCTGCAGGCAGAGGCAGCCTGATGACGGCTAGGGATGGGCAGCCAACGCAGCCCCAAGCTGGTCAGCGGGTGCTGCGCAGGGTGGGCGTAGCGTGACAATTCTAGTTGCGCTGGCAGCCATGCAGCCTGCTGCCCGTTGGGGCGGGATGTTCCCTCTGGGAGCGACGGGTGCCACTGGCAGTCTCTACTTGAGGCCAGTTAACTCGCCAGCCTCAACCCCGATCCTCCTCTCCCCCGGCCCTGCCCTCCCCCCACTGGGCTGCGCTGCAGGTGTCCTTCCTTCGCCGGGTGCCCCCCATTACCAAGGACACGGCGCGTGCTCTCGATTTCGAGTACCAAACCCGCGCAGAGACGCTGCTTGCGGTGAGCACGCGCCTGCGTTGCATGCGAGGCAGCACTTAGCAGGCAGATGAATTTGACAATAAAGGTAACAGCGCGGGTGCAGGCACACACATGCTCACCGCCTCTCCCTGACACTCTTAACCACCCACCAACTCGCCCCGCCTTTGCAGGTTGATGAGATGATTGCCGAGGTGGTGCAGGCACTGCAGGACATCGGCCAGCTGGACAACACCTACATCTTCTACACCGCCGGTGGGTAGGCAGGCGCAGCTCGGTACACGCGTTGTAGGCGGAAGGTGATGCGTTGCAAAGGCGGGCTGGACAACGCGCGCTCAGCCAAGGTGGTTGGGGGCAGCTGAGCGCTTCCCAGCGAGCAGGCGGCCTCCACACCTCCTACCAGGCACCTCCTACGAATGAGGGAGGGAGTGGTGTGGTAGTGGCGTGAGAGGATGCACCCCTCACACATGCACCACATGCATGCAGACAACGGTTTCAAGCTGGGCCACCACCGCGTGCCCGGCAAGATCTCGCCCTACGAAAACGATGTGCGCCTGCCCTTCTACGCCCGCGGCCGGGGGTGCCCCAGGGCCTGAAGCTGGACCACCTGGTGGGTGGGTGGGCGGGTGGGTTTATGTGTATATATCTGCTTGTTTTTATTGTTCAAGGAGAGCGCCCGCTATTGTCCTTGAGTGTGTGCGAGAGCAAGCGGGCCAAACCAGGGACCCCTGGGGCTCTGCCAGCACCGCTTGCATGCATGCCCGCTGGCCGCCCCGTCTACAGCCCGTGTGCGCCTGCACCGGCTGCTTGCTGGTGGGTCGGTGGGTAGTGGGGGTAGGGGTCTGTTTGTGTTGTTTGCTTGCCGGCCTGCACTTTCCACCCCCGTCCGCCTGCTGCCGTTGCCTGCTGTGTTCCGCCTGTTGTGTGCTAATAGAATGAAATCAATGCGTGCTGGCTGTGCAGGTCGGCAACATAGACTTTGTCTCGACCTGGCTGGACCTGGCCGGTGCGTTGCTATTTCTCTTTTTCAAGTGCTGCCTGCACTGCTGGCCTGCCACCACCATCCACCCCCTCGCCCTGTCGCAAACGTGGCTGCCCGTGTGACGTATCGTGTGTTGTCTGCGCCGCCTCCCAGGGACCGCCGCTGTGCAGTACTTGCATTACTGCAAACCATAGAATGTGTGTTTCGACAAGTTTCTCCCTTTTTTTTCTCTCTTTCACATGTGTGCCGTGCAGGCGTGGAGGACAGCGAGCCCACGTGGCGGGACGGCGTCAGCCTGGGGCCCATCTTGAGAGGGGAGCAGGCCGTGCTGGCAGACCCCCGCCTGCACCGCACCGCCTACCTGATTGAGAAGCCCGGGGCCACAGGAGCGGTGGACACGTGCGTGGGGCGGTGGGAGCTTGAGTGTGGGACAGGTGATAAGGCGCCCCACACGGAATAGCAGGCAGCCCTGTACCTCTGGCTCCCCGCGGCGCCCCCACATTCTCCAGACAAGTAAGAAGCCAAAAAAGGCCTGCTCTCCCGCCTGCAGGTTCACTAGCATCCTGACCCCCCATGCCGCCGACCCATGGAATGATCCCTTTGACGGCCACTGCCCCCGCCAGAACCCCGACGGAAGCTGGCCTCAAGAGGTGGGGCGGGTGGGTGGGCAGAGCGAACGAGGTGCTGTTTGGAGAGGGGCTGCGCCCCACGGGGCCCGCTGAGCGCGCGGTGCTGCAGCGCAAGATGCGGGAGGGCGGAGGCAGAGCGGGTGGCGGTCGGGTGCCTTGGCCGTGCCCAGCTAGCGGCGGCATTCGGCCCGGGCAAAGGCCAAGCCAACAACTCGTGCCCGTGCTCGCTCCCATCTTCGCCCATGCCCCCTCTCATCATACAGGCCTTGTCCCTCTTGTCCTCTGGCACTTGAATGGGTGCAGGTGTTGGACTGGGAGTTCTTTGGGGGCGCCATTGACCCCGAGCTCAAGGGCAAGGATTACAACTCGCGTGTGGAGGAGCGGGCCCCCAAGGGCCGGGCGGGCTACCCCGGAGAGTCGGAGACCGGCTTCAGGATCGTGAGTACCGTGTTTTGGTGCTGAGCTTGCGCTGCTGCCTGCCGTGGGCTGGGTTACTGCAAATGGCCCACACTGACAGGCTTTTTTTTGTTTAGGCATCGCCCTGCCTGGGCGGCTGGCTTGGCCCTGCCAACGTGTCGGTGGCGCAGTGTTAGTCTTACGCCTGCCGACCTAACAGTGGTTGCTGATGCTGCTGACCTGGCGCTTCTGTTGCTCTAATCACCTGGACTTGCTGTATGTGCTTCTGCTGACCTGGCATGCTGTTCACATGTCACTCATGTGTGCATACTTTCAAGGTAGTTGGGTGCAGTGCAGCACCAGGCGGCACGGCACTCTTGCAACATACCTTTTCTCCTGTACACCTTTATATGTGCTGCAGTACCAGGAGCTGGCGCTGGCAGAGGGGATCAGCCTGGAGTCTGTTGTCCGTGCCGCCAACGAGGCAAGCGGGCTGAGGGGAGCGACATGGGTCGAGTGGCAGTGGGCGCGGCTGGTGGGCGGACGAGGCAGTGTTTCGTTGTGCAGCTGGGCAGCTGGGTGCCGTGCCGGCTGGGTTCAGCTGGGCGAGCGGGCAGAACAGTTCCAGCCAGGGCAGTGACACAAATTAGCACTTCTTTGCTGTGCCGGTGCCAGCACGCTCACCAGCCGCTGCTTCGCCTGCCTTCCCTGTCCTGCAGGAGTTCCCTGCTGGCTACTACGCGATTCGGGCAAGTGCCACAGCGGCCTTTGGCGGCAGGCCTGGGCAGATGCTGTGACACCCGATTCTGGAGCTTCGCAATGCAGTCTGGCAGTGTACCGGGGGACGGAGGCCGTACCCCACTCACCTCCCTCGCCTCCCCAGCATCCCTGCACCACTCGCGCAAGCCCACCCCGCCCCACTGCCTTCCTTCTCTGTGCAACACTCTTGCAGGTGCACTTCCGTCATGGCGAGCGGCGGGGCAAGTACAAGCTGATCGAGTTTGCAGGTACAGTGTGGGGCTGGTGGCAGTACAGTTTATGTATGCATACCACGTAACCGCGTGTGGCTGCCCTGCCTCGCTCAGTGCATGCCTCGCTCTCCGGTTTACTGCAACAGCCTGCGTACTTGCGTGCTGCGCCTCCTGCCCCCTTCCCTACTGTTTGTGCACAGGAGGGTTCGAACTCTACGACCTGCACGCCGACCCCCACGAAGTGGACAACATATTTGACTCGGCGCCTCGGGTGAGCTCCACTGGTATGCGTGGTACCAGGGCTGCTCCTGCTGGCTGCCAGCTGTCTGCGGTACCGGGCGGGGCGCCTCCTGGGGGAGGTTGGGCAGGGGGCTGGGGTGCACACGGCTGATCCGGGAGGCTCCTGCAGCTGCCGCTTTCATGTCTTCTTTGCCTGCACACCTGCTGCGGCGCTCCGCCTGCCCAGCGACTCGGGCATCGTGCGCCGTATGGCATTTCCGTGTGTGTGAAGCTGTTTGGCAAGGCCAGCCTGTGCCCAACGTGTCGCGCCCCCCTCCTGCCCGCCATGGCCGCGCTCACTCAGCACCCTGAGCACGAATGCACATGGTTGGTTGCCACAGTCATTTGTCTCACACAACTGTCTCTATGTATCCCTCCCTCCCCCCGCAGGAGCTCATTGCTGCCCTTCAGGGCGAGCTGGGCCGGCTGAAGACGTGCAAGGGCCCCGCCTGCCGCGTGCAGAACATCAACCTGCTGACCCACCAGCACGAGCTGCAAACGCAGCGCATCGAGCTGTGATCCACAAAGCGCCGACTTGGTTGTGCCGCCCATTGCACTCGGCAGGGCTGCGAGCTGGGGCATGTGTTCTCTGATCTGCATGCTGCCAGGCTGGCTGGCTGTGGCGTTAAACAGCCCTATTCCCCAATCCCTCTATGCAACCATCTTCTCTTTGGCAGGCATGTACTGCAGGCATGTACTGCAGCAGCCGGCCACAGCCAATTCAGTGCCACTTTTGTTCCGCTTTGCCCGCTTCGTTTCGTCCCGTTGTCACTCTGTTACACACACTGCACGCAGGCAAGTACAGACTTACAGGCTTCGCACTCTCAAGGGTTGCAAAAGCGGGCAGGAGCAGCAGAGCAGGGCAGGAGCAGAGAGGCCAGAGGGTGGTGCCATCCAGATGTGCTCCGTCCCTGCTGGGCGGCGGGGAAACTACTGCGCAGCGGCAACGGAGGCCACGGGGGCCGCCACATCCATGAGGGCAGGGGCCGCCAGGGGCACGGCGCACACGGAGGTGCGGTAGCGGCTGGTGCTTACCTCCTTCTCATCCGCGGCTGCAGGCGGGCGGGGGCGGGCATTGGGGATGGGGGTTGAGTGGACGGGGAGAGCGGCGGGTGGGAGAGTGAGCACCACGGATCAGCTACGCTAGGTTGGTGGTGGGGCGTGGCTTCAGGTGTGAGCAGACCTGCCTCTCCCGAACAGCTTGCCCCGCCAGCAGTCAGGCAGCGGCACCAGGCCGACGCATGCACGCTGTGCGCTGCCACCTGGCCAGCCTGCATGCAGCTGCGCGGGCCCCTGCACCACCCCACGCATCGCTGGCAAAGCGCATGCTGTGGGCCAGCCAGCCGAGAGCAGCACAACACACATTACTACCTGCAACAGTGTTTGCGGCAGAATCAAGACAGCTCACCCCCTGTGAAGCGCGTGCTGTATGCCACGTAGATGACTGCCCGGTTCTTCTCATCAAAGATGCGCCGCACGCGCAGGTTCTTCTGCACAAGTTGGGAGAAGCAGGAGGCACCCAGGGGGCGGATGGAACCCAAAGGGATGGAAGAGTTAGATGAGGCATCTTTTCCTGGCCAAACATGCGCCGCACAACCAGGCTCTTCTGCCGGAGGGGCACAAGCAACACAGCAAACAGATGGGTGAGTGGAACAGAAGGGGCAGACGGGCAGGAAGGGATAGGCACACGGGACCAAACCAAGCCAGCGTGCAAGCACGAACCACGCACGTTTTGGAACAGGTTGAGGCCCTTGCGCTCCGAGAAGATCTCCTTGCCCTCCGACCCCGAGATGGCCGTCTCATCCTTCACAGTCACCGGCTTGTTGGCGATGCAGGTGAGGGAGGCCTGGGAGGGGTCGCTGAAGGGGTCCTGCTTGGCCGGGTGGGACAGGGAGGCGGGAAGAAGGGGCAGGGTGCATGGGGTTGGGGTGGGGGAGGATGGGGGAAGGAAGCTGGTCGGGCAGGCAGACGGCTGGGCAGGCAGGTGAGGGATGCCTGCCAGGTTCGCTGATGGGGTCCCTACTTGCGGGACGGGCAAAGGGGCCAGAAGAAGGGGCAGGTCGCATGGGGTGGGGCCGATGGGAGGTGAGACGGCGGGCAAGGTGTGGGCGGGCAGCTGGGAGGGGAAGAGGCGCCATCGCTGACGCCAATGACAGGGAGGGCAACCACACCTGGACATCCTCTCCATGCCTGCTGCCGTGCTGCTATCCAACCCCCCAACTGTAGTGCTGGCACAAGGCCTGCAGTGTCCCCCCCCCCCGTTGGTCCGAACTGCTGCCCCCCTGCTACCCTTGGCTGCCAGGCTACCCTCGGCTGCCCCTCCCTCCCTGCTTGCCTTGGCCAGCCGCTCCGTGAGGCTGCGCTGGTAGTCTGTCAAGTAGATGACTACGCCGTCCACTGCACATTTTGCAGCAACGAGGTGAAGGAAGGAAGACGGGCTATGTCAGTCACCTGCGGGGCGCAAAGACGCCGGCAAACAACAGCACAGTTTCCAAGGGCAGCAGGAGCGCCGCTGGCAGTCTGTGAGGCGGATGACCACACTGTCCATCGCAAAATGTGCGCAACAGGCGACACAATCAGGCACACTCAGTGGCTGTGGTGTTGGGGGCGGTGGAGGGAGCCAGGCAGGTTGGGCATATGCACTGCCACACAGCTGGCTGCCATCGCACACGCAGAGCAAAAGAAACACCGCCCTCCTCCGTCCCCCTCCTGCATCATTCTCACCCTTGTCGTCTTCCAGCTCCACGATTTGCACGGAGTCCCGGAAGATCAGGCCGGAGGTGGTGAACTCAGCCACCTTCTCGCGGGCCAAGGCGCTTCCACTCACGGCGAGCACTGCTGCCGCAGCTGCCACGCCGCAGAGGCGGGCCGCAGTGGAGGCTGGCCCAGCCGCTGCACCCTCACGCGCATTGTGCTGCCCATTCAGCTGCTGTGCCCGCACGACGCCCGCCAGGCGGCCAGGCCGGCTGGCACGCGCTGCTGCCGCTTGCGGGGCAAACACGCACTGGCGCTGGACGGTGGCCATGGCGTGCAAGCTTGTAGTGCCTGAATCGCTTCGAGGGGCCGCAGGTAATCCTGAATTCGGAGATTGGGATCAGGAAATGGGGTTTTGCTGTGAGCCGTGCGTTCCGTGCTGTGCCCTCCTTGCGTCTGGAGCCCTCTTCAAGATCTGACGCTGCTGTGCTGCTTATAGATTTTTTCAATTCAAATTCACCTGCCATTACCTTCGTGCTTGATCCCCGCGCTTCAGTTACCGCGAAACCCACAGGCCGGGGAGAGCCGCCCAGCGCGTTGGACAAACCGCCCGCCCTCTTGAAACACACACGTGCAGCCCGGACCCAAAGGCACAGGCAGCGATGGCGTCCGAGGCGGGACAGACAGGTGGGCACTCGACCCGATGCAGCCCTGCTCTCCCTGCCAAGTGCCCTCTGCTTACAATGCACTCAACGCGTGATGCAGGACATGGAGATGAGGGCGCCGAGCAGTTTGCGCTGGCAATCTTCACACAGGTGCGTGGGCGGGCGGGGCGCCGGCGCCCACTCCAGCGGCAACGGGAGCAGCCTCAGCTGCAGCGGCACGTGCCTGGCGACAGCAACATATGGCAGCCGCAGCGAAAAGGTGCCGGCAACATGCAGAAGTTGAATAGGCGGCAAGGAGCGCCGGGCTGACAAGCACGGCGCAAGGACCCGCCCTCTGCTCCCCACTGCTCGCCAAGCACCCGCGTTGGCGCTGTCGACCCGTGCTCCATACATATGTCCCCTCGCTGCCGCAGACGCTGCTGCTGGCAGCCGCTCTTATGACTGGCCATGCGCTCACCCGCCGGCGTGTCAGCTGGATTGGCGAGGCGGGCGTGGCGCTTCTGCTGGGAGCGGCCGTGGGCATGCTCATCTGGGCTGCACCTTGGATCTCTGTGCACGGCACCTTTGCTCAGCTCGTCGGCTTCAGCAAGCCCTTCTTCTTCCTTGCAATCCTGCCGCCCATCATTTTCGAGAGCGGCTGGAGGTGGGACACGAGGGGCAGGGCGTGCGAGGCGGGGTGAAGGGGATGCGTGCACTGCCACCAGCCGTGCCACCTGCCTTCCCCTCCCACGCTCGCCTCCATCCACAGCCCTCCGCCCCTCATGCCCTGTGACTCCTCCGTTCCCCTGTTCCCGCAGCATGAACGTGGAGCGTTTCTTCAACAACTGCGGCGCCATTGGCTGCATCGCTGTCTTCGGCACGCTGATCTCTACATTCGTCATTGCCCTGCTGGTGTGGGCGGCTGGCGCGGCGGGGCTGTGCGCGGCGCTGCCGTTCCTGCAGGCGCTCCTCTTTGGCAGTGTCATCAGTGCAACAGACCCGGTGAGGCCTCCAACCATTTTCAAGGGTCTGAGAGAGTGGCAGGCTACAGCTCAACTGCTCAGCACAACAGCATGTCCTGCCACTCTGCCGACGTCAACACCTTCTCCTGCCTCCTTGCGGCCCTCCTCCTTTCCCTGGCAGGTCACAGTGCTGTCTGTTTTCCAGCGGCTGGGGGCCGACCAGGACCTGTTTTCAATGGTGCTGGGAGAGTCGCTGCTGAATGATGCCGTGGCCATGGTCCTCTTCCGCTCCCTCTCCACCTTCCTGCACGTCCCCGCCACCGCCGGGGCAGTAGCACAGGCAGCGGCCGTCTTTGTGGGCGTCTTTGTGGGGTCCATGGCGGTGAGAGCGGGGCGCCGGGGGATTCGACAGCTGCACTGGCAGCGTGGGCTGGTTGGGGGGCAGGCCGAGGGTGCCGATCTGCGCTGGCGCCGCGCTGCATTGTGCCATCGCTCCATTGGCCTGCACAGCCTCCGCACTGAGTGGGTGCACAGTGCGTGCCTGCGTTGCTGCATGTAGCACTATCACAGCAACCTCTCTGCACGCAAGGGCACATCAGTCCCACTGCCCCCCTGCACCCGCCGCTGCAGGTGGGTGCTGGAGTGGCGTTTGCAGCCGCAGCCATCGTGCGCACTGGCTACTTCCGGTCAGAGCATGGGCCCCTGGAGAGCTCGCTGGTCATCCTGTTTGCCTGGGCTTCATACATGCTTGCCGACGGCCTTCGGCTCTCAGGCATTGTATCCGTCCTCTTCTGCGGCCTGGTGTCAGCACACTACGTGCGCCCCAACATGACGGCACGTGGGCAGGACCGGGTGGGCTCCGCATTCAAGCTGCTGGCAACGCTGGCCGAGACGTCTGTCTTCATATTTGTTGGCGCCTCGCTCTTCTTGGGCCAGCAACACGGGCTGCACCTGGGCGCCCGCACCCTGCTGCCCTTTCTGGTGAGCTTCCATCCGGCACAGGTCCGGCTCTGTACCGCCTTCTTTGGGCGACCAACAGGGCTGCGCTCCGGCATCGCTGGCAGCCGCGGTATCATACACGCAATTGCGCCGCAGAGCGCCTGCAGGCGCCAAGCTTGCTTGACTGGCCCGCCCCACAGGCAGCGCATGCGCACGGGCAGCGCGGCTCTACTCACTGACTGCCCGTGCCCCGCTCCATGTGCTGCGCGGCCATGCCATTTTAGTGCTTTCCCTGACTGCCCACGACTCGCTGAATGCCCCCCTGTCTCTACTGGTCCCTTGTGCCATGCAGCTGGTGTGTTTTGTGGCCATGGCGGTGTCCCGGGCAGCCAACGTGTGGCCCTGCGTGGCAGCCGTCAACTACCTGCGCCTGCCAGAAGACCGCATCCCCCAGTCTCACCAGTTCATGCTGTGGTGGGCTGGGCTGCGGGGTGCCATGGCCTTTGCCATTGCGCTGGAGGCTGCCGAGGCGCTTCCTGGTACGACAGGAGGGGCAGGGTGGGCCAGGCAGGGAAGCGGGTGTGTCTGCATAGCATGCTCTGCATGGGGAGGGGGGACGATATTACCGCAACCTCCGGAAAGGGACGGCTTCACTGGCCCGCATGCCCCCCCTGCCTCTGTTGTCTGCCTCTCACGTGCGCTGTGCTCTGTGTGTTGTTACCACTGAGCAGGGGATCAGGGAGGCCTCATCCTCTCTTCTACCTACTTCATCATCATTGTCACCGTTCTGATCAACGGAGGGGCCTGCACCTGTCTGCTGGAGCGGCTGGGCCTGAAGCAGCAGCCGCAGAAGCCGGCGCCGCTGCTCAAGTGAGGGGGCCAAGTGCACGCTGCCTGCCTGCCTGCCTCCAGACTTGTACCGCATGTGTGTCGCACCTGCCCCGTCCGCGCCCTTGGGGTGTGCATTCTGCGCGGTGGCTTCAAGGTGCTGACAGTTGCAAGCCTTGCTGCTTTGACCGCACCCTCACCTGTCTTCTCCGCAGGCCCGGCCAGTTGGAGCTCTACTCTGCCGCCTCCTCTCCTGGCGCTACCATCCCTGCCGCCCACAGTGCGAGCATGCTGGACCACACCTGGCAGGACGTCACCGTTGGCAGCAACGTCACGCTGCTACCCCTGCACGCGACCGCTGCTCCAGGTGAGATGACCTTGGGGTGCTGCCTCTTCCTCCACGTCGCACAGCTTGCAATGGTCTGGGCAGCTGCCAGCCAACACCCGGAGCGTGCCTCACCAATGCTAGAATCATTCCTGCACTCCGCCACCCCCCCTGCACCAGGCAAGCCCTCGGGTAACCCGCTGGCGCGGGGCGTGCAGAAGCTGCGGGTGGCCAACAGCTCGGGAGGCGTGCTCAGGTGTGTGCTGCCGCCGTAAGCGGGCCGCATGCATGCATGCAGGCTGCCAGTGAAGATTGGGCACCCTTGGTTGGCAAGGCACCAATGGGGCCTGCTTCCTCCAATACGGACACTGGCCTTCTATTCAGCGTGCCTCCCGATTCCGCCGGTCTCAGTGCTGCACCCCCCACCTGCTTGCCTGGCTCAGCTTCCCAACGCTTCACCTGCCCGCCTTGCTTGCAGCAAGCTGGACAAGCTGGACAAGCGCTGGCTGGGCCCGCTCTTCCTGGCACCTGGCGCCTCCCCACAGCACGCCAGCCACGCAGCCGGGGACATTGACGCAGATGAGGGGCATGTCAGCTCTCCTCCTCAGGCCAGCACCACGAACCACAAGAATGGCGGTAGCGGAACGTTAACGGGTGACGCAGAGCTGCTGGGTCGCAGCTCAGACGTGCAGCGGCCCTCGCAGCCCTAGCTGCGGTCGGCTGAGAGGGTGATGTACATCATAATACCCTTACTGTGAAGTGTTTAGTGCTGCTCAATAGGCATGATACACGTGATGCCTTCATTATTCTTCCAATCTGCTGAGTTCTGCTCCCTGTTCGCTGCTCCCACTGGCATTCCTGTCTAATGCTTCGTCTGTGCCTTCTGCTCCCCCTTTGCTTCTCCCATCTGGTGTTCTCTGCTGCTCCAGGCATTCCTCTCACAGTGGTGACAATTCCGCAAATTTCTAGCCGTGCTGCGTTCGTGCTGTGCGGCCTGCTCGCACCGAGAAGGGTCCTAACACCTGCCTGTAACGCACATCGCCACTATCGATCCCTAGGTTAGTTGCCGGGATGGCGCCTGTCCCGGCACGCGACGTGTACAACGTGAACGTCGGAGTGAGTGAGCCAGGGCCACGCTGTTGTGACATTTGCTGCCTGGGATCGACAACACAGGTCTTAGTGCAGGTGGAGACCGCTGCGCTGTGCTGGCACCAGCCCGCCACCGCCACCGCCGCCGCCGCCGCCAGCAGCGCCGCCGATGCCGGCGCCCCCCTGCAGGCAGCTACTGCCCTCACTGCCCTCGACGATTCCCCCTCCTTCCCTGAAGGTCTTGGGCCATGTGGACTCGGGAAAGACTTCGCTAGGCAAGCGTGGAATGGTTGCTGTTATCGCCGCTGCATATGGGTTGAGAATGAGCCAGCGGTGCCAGACCGCCGCGGCGTGCCGCCATGCCCAGCGCTGAGCACCCTTGTTGCCCTGTGACCTGCTGCAACCCACACTACAGCCCACCCTGCCCCGCCCCTCCTGCTGACCCTCTGCCTGCCTGTCCGCCCGCCTGCAGTGGCGGCGCTGTCCACAACACTGTCCACCGCTGCGTTGGACAAGCACCCTCAAAGCCGGGAGCGTGGGATCACTCTCGACCTGGGCTTCTCCTCATTCACGGTGGGAAGGGGGAAAGGCGTTTGGTTTGTTGTTGTATGAGCGGATCGGGTGGAGAGGTGGTTTCAATGGGTGAATGTGGGTGCGCAGTCACCAGGTAGTTGCATGGACAATCGAACAGTAGTGGGGGTGGTGCGAGCAGCGCACGAGGGTGCCCGTGGTTCTACGACAGGATGCGCAACCTTCACGCAGGCTGTAGTGACGCTTGCCGTGAGCAAGCAGCCACCCCATGCACCCCCGCCGCCCCCCGCAGGTGCCCGCTCCGCCACACATTGCTGCGGCGGGGTACAGGCAGGTCCAAGTCACGCTGGTGGACTGCCCCGGCCATGCCTCGTTGATCCGCACAATCATTGGCGGCGCACAGGTGTGTGGGGGGTGTACCTATGAAAGACTGGGCAGTTGGGAGTGTCCCTGCCTGTCCTACTCATCCTGTCACTCCAACCCACCACCAGGGATCCTTGACTTGGCGGTGTTGCAGGCGGGGGGATCCACAGTAGCCTGCCCTGCGCCCCCTTCCCCCCTTCCCCAGCCCTGGCCCCAACACAGCACTGGGGTGAAGGTGCTGGTTCTTGATGTGGCTGAGGGATGGCTTCCCACCCGTGCCTGCATGCCTGCTGTTTGCTGCCTGTTGTGGGCGCTGCCCTGGCCCCTTGTCCTGCTTTATCCTGTTAGTGGTTGTATTGCCCTTTGTTGCCCACCCACCCCAGAACAGATCATCGATTGTGTTGCCCGATGTTGCCCACCCACGCCAACACAGATCATCGATTGCATTGCCCGCTGTTGCCCACCCACCCCCATGCAGATCATCGACTTGATGGTGCTTGTTGTGGATGCGGCCAAAGGCATCCAGGCGCAGACGGCAGAGTGCATCGTGATTGGGGAGGTGGCGGCGGCGGACATGGTGGTGGCGCTCAACAAGATCGGTGGGTGGGCAGCTTGTGCTGACGTCAGGCAGGGCATTGTGTGTTGTGTGCCATGTGGTGTGGGGTCAGTGGGCTGCCCGGGGTGGTGGCTGCACAAGACGTGGTAGTGGCGCTGTACAAGGTAAGCGCCTGCATGACTGCCCTCGGCCGTTGATAGTTTGCGGCCACAGCCGCCCTCCTCTGCAGGCCAGTCTTGCCGGCAGGCGCGAGCGGTGCCGCAAGCGGCAGCGGCTGGTGGCTGCCAAGTGCGCTGTTATCCACCTCATGAATATGACCGCCCAACCAACCACCACTGGGTCACCAACATACATGCCAACCAACCACTGGGTCACCAACATACATGCCAACCAACCACTAGGCCACCAACAAACATGCCCATCCACCCATCCACTGCCCCGCAGACCAGTTCCCGGCTGAGAAGAGGGAGCGGTACTGCCGCAAGGCACAGAAGCTGGTGGGCGCCACCCTGGCAGCCACCAAGTTTGCGGGCTGCCCTGTAGTACCCGTGGCGGCTCGGCCAGGGGCCATCACATCGGCAAGCGGCGGGGCGAGCACAGCTGCAGCTGCAGCTGCAGCAGGCGGGGCGGCGGCGGGGGCGGCGATTGGTGGGGGCGAGGGCAGCAGCGCAGCAGGGACGGAAGGGGGGCCCATTGGGGTGGATCGGCTGGTAGAGACTCTGCTTGAGAGGGTGAGGCTGCGGCCAGGTGATGCCGCAGCAGCTGCCGGTACTGCTGGCACTGCCGGTAGTGGCACTGGTGGCAGCAGCAGCAGCATGGTGGCTTCAAACGGCAGCGGCAGCAGCGGCGGCAGCAGGCAGGAGCCGTTTCTGTTTTACGTGGACCACTGCTTTGCCATCAAGGGCCAGGGCACCGTGCTGACAGGTGCGTGCCGTGCTGTGCCGTGCTGCACGGTGCTGTGGCATTCTGTGCTGTGTTGTACTGCGCCGTGCTGCGCTGTGAGGCTGCATTGCCTGGCTGGTGGGGAGGCGCACGGTTGGCTGCAGCCTGCCCCTCTGCCTGCCTGCACCTGACGCCCCCTGCTTTCCTTGTACTCCTTGGCTTGCTTCGCCCCGCCGGCCCGCTGTCCTGTGCGCCGTGGCAGCTTGCCATGCATGGGGCCCTTACGCGCTCATGCCCATTGGTGGTCGATCCCAAGGCGCTGCCTAAACGGCATAAGAACCACCGTCCCACCCCAACCCGCCTCGCCCCGCTGCGCTGCAGGCACGGTGATGCGTGGCGGCGTGCGTGTTGGGGACACAATTGAGCTACCGGAGCTGCGTGTGCAGAAGAAAGTCAAGAGCATGCAAATGTTCAGGTGGGTGGGTGGGTGGTCTCATCACGACAGTGAAGGAGGGAATCCTGGGATTTGTGGCAGCAGAGTGCGGAGGTGTCTGCCCTCGGGCAGGGTGAGATGAGCTTAGGCACGGTGAAGTACGCATGGGCAGGGCTCTGCAGCCCGGCCGCGCCCCTCTCTCACCAGTGCTGCCGCCTGCTGGCCGCCACACCTTGCCATGCGCGCAGGCAGCCGGTGCTGGCGTGCGGGCGTGGCGACCGTGCGGGCATTTGCGTGACGCAGCTGGACGCAAAGCTGGTGGAGCGAGGGCTGGCCTGCACCCCAGGTGCGCCCCTGTGTGTGTGTGGTCATATGCATCATCTTGCTGCTTCAATGTGGGATCATCCACCTCACTGTGCATTTTGTTATACACGGTTATACTTTGTTAAACATTGTTACACTGTGGGCGAAACTAATGCGATGCAGACGCGCAGCATCTGTGTTGTCGGGAGGCGGGAGCACTGCGGGCATCCGGGGCGTGCCACCTGTGGTCGTGTGTGTTGAGCGTGGGGGTGGAGTTGATGACCTGATTGGGCGCTGTTCTCTCGTCCCCACTGCAGGCAGCGTGCCCACTTTTGAGGCTGCCGTGGCTGCCGTGGAGAAGATCCGCTTCTACTCGGCAGATGTGCGCTCCCGCTCTAAGATGCATGTGACCGTGGGGCACACCACGGGTGAGCCTTGCTTTTTTGGGGTGCTTGTTGTTCACGTGCGGCGCTGCACGCCCACTTGGGATGCATGCACTAATCCAGGAAAGCATGCGCACTGCAGGTGGGAGAGGGCGCGTGGGTGTGGGTGTAGGTGTATGTAAATGCCATCGGGGGGGGGGGGCAGTCGTAGCGGACGAGCAGGCAGGGTGCGGGCGGTTGGGTGGGAGGGTGACATGGCGAGGCACGGCTGCCAACAGCATGAGGCCACACGCCGCCTTGCGCCCACTCAGCTCGCTGAATGCATGCCTGATACTCCTGCCCCTCCTCCTCCTCCTGCCCTCCTCCTGCTCCTGGCCCTCACCCTGTGGCTTACGCCTTCCAACCCATCAACCTATCTCTCAACCCGTGCCTCTATCAATGCCTGCACCTTGCAGTGATGGCGGATCTCATGTTCTTCGGGCTGCCAGATGGCGTGGGAGGGCCGGCAGAGCAGGCCACAGCGGGAGGCAGCATGCAGCAGCACCTTGCGCAGCTGTCGCTGGCAGGTCCGCCAGGCATGCAGGCAGCACAGCAGGCACAGCAGACGCAGCAGGCGCAACAGGCGCAGCAGCAGCAGCAGCAATTTGACAGCAGTCGAGAGTATCTGTACCAAGACTGCCTGTATGGGTCGGAGGGCCGCCCCGCTGGCAGCGATGCTGCATCAGCAGCAGTAGCAGCAGCAGCGGCAGCAATGCCAGCAGGGCAGCACCCCGGCGACCAGCAGGGGCAACAGCAGGGGGCCAGCGATGCGTCGGATGTCGCGCCCTGCGACCGCCCGCCGCACCACGGCCCACAGTGGGTGTTCCTTCGCTTCTGCCAGCCTGTCACCGCCCCTGCTGACTCACTGGTCATCGGATCCAGGTAGGCTTGGATTGTGAATGGTGTTGTCACGAATCGTTGACTTGAGACACGCCACAGGGGCATCTGGTCATGGGTATCAGTTGGAGTCATTAAGACTCGCCGCCATCAACCACAAACTGTCACCCACCCCATGTGATCCAGGTTGGATGCCGACCTCCACGCCGCCACCTGCCGCCTCGCTTTCCACGGCCGGCTGTGCGCCATCGTGACGGACCCGGGAGGTGAGGGGGCACAGGGGCAGGGCGCGCCTGGCAGGGCGCACCTGGCTTCCTGTGGTGTGCATTCTCACACCCGGCTTCCTGCCGGTTCTCTTTCTAGAGCGGTTGGCGGTTTCTCACTAGCCTGGTGTGCATGCCACATCATCGGCAGGCCTGGGAGGTGAGGGGGCACAGGGGTGGGCTGAGGGCACCGGATCGAAAAATGGCACGTTGACATCACCGCTCGCTGTGCCAGTGGTGCTGCCGGTTCAATGCGTGCCTCCTGGCTTTGCCTCCTTGTACCTGCCGCATGCGCGCAGACCAGCGCGCCATGTGCCAGCTTCTGCCCATCTACAAGCCGAAGCAGCGGGAGGGGGTGGTGGAGCGGGTGGAGGGCGACGGCTGCACTGCAGTCTGCAGGCAAGGGTGTCCCCATCGGGCAGCACACATTGTCGGCGTTTGACACTCCTGCGCGCATGGGGGCAGAAACGTGTGCCTCACTTGTGGCTGCTGCAGCTGCCGATGTTTGCCCCGCAATGTCTGCTATGCCTGTCGGGCCTGCCGAGCCTGCTGTTCCTGCTGTGCCTGCTGCATCTCCCACGCCTGCTGTGCCTGCTGTGCAGGGGCATGTTCCAGAAGGAGACCGACCTGGCACGCTTCGCAGGTGGCCAGGGCGGGCGCAGGGGCAGGGGCATCGCAGCAGGAGTTGAACAGGGGCAGGGCGCTCTGGGCGCTGGCAGGCGACGGCCCATGCAAGCGAGGGCCGGCAGCCTTGCGCAACCACATTCTGGCAGAGTCCTCTTGCCAGCTCCCCACCGGAGTGCCCAGACTCACACCCCCTCCCCCACTTCTCTCACGTCCCCCGCCCCTCCCCTCCCCATTTGCTGTGCCTGCAGGCATGCGTGTGGTGGCGGCGCCGGGCGGGCAGGCGGGCCGCATTGAGGGCGGGTTTGGCAAGTCTGGAAAGTTCAAGGCATACTTTCCAGGCGGCGCACCGCGGCCGCAGCAGGGGCAGCCGCCACCGCGCCTGCTGCTCGGCTTTAAACGCTTCCTGTTTGACGAGGACAAGCGGCGCATGGCGCAATGATCTCGCTCATTCCCGGTAAACACTTGTAGAACACTTGAAGGTGGCCCGGTAGAAGTGAACCTGCACCTGTTTGACGAGAGGACACACGGCCAGCACCCGCTGCGTGGCGTGGCGGATGTAGTGTGCCGTAAGCGAGCACCCAGCCCAGTACACCTCAAGGCTGTGCAGATGCTCAATGTACTCGAGCTGGTTATCTTCCACATCGGTTTGATGGCGACTGTGTAGGCGGCGCATGAGCGTGACTTTGTGGGCTCAGCCAGAGGCTCTTGCCTGTTTCTCAAGCCAAGCCTCAACCACCTCTCCCTCTCTCTTCCAGCAACTTAGACGTGACATCAGTCGGAACAGATCGTCATGCATCCTCTCTCTGCTACCCTGCCCCTGCTACCCTCTCAGTCAAAAGCCTCCCGATCAAACAACAAGAACCCCCACACCCCTACCTCTGACTCAGCCTCGCGCACCCATTATTGCCTCTGCCCTCTTCCCTATCCTTTGCTCCTTTGACCATGGCTTTGATTAATAGAAACGGAGGGATCACGCAGTAGGTCGCAGATGCTAGGGAGGTGTGTAAGGCCAGGGGGAGAGGGGGAGGTGGCGAGGGCGAGGGCAGATCTACCTCTAGAGGGCGGGTGAGCAGTGAAATGGGTGTGACGGGGAGGGGGAGGAAACAGGGAAGTTGCTACGCCATGGTGGTACCTAGTGGGCGACGCTGAAGACCAGTGCTGTGAGTCGCGCAAGAAAAAGGAGGGGGCAGCCAGCAAGGAGTTGCCCGCTGTGAAGGCGCCACAGGCGGTGCTGGCACAAGGGGGGCGATGCATGGGTGACAAGGAAGGGTAGGATGGGGGCCGGCTGGCGCGGCATGCACGGCATGTACTCATGGGTGTATGTGTTCACGCGCTGGTGTTGGAAGAATGAAAGGAAAATGAAAGGACGAACAACTTCCTGCCTGCGCCACTCCACCCTTTCACAACAGAAAGGAAGCGGGACATGGCCAAGCGGGCAGCGCTGGGCACGGCCCTGCCAGGGCGCCGGCGCTGTTGCCGTTGAACCATCGATCAGTGTGCCTGCGCCCAGCCGGGCAGCGCCTGCAGCCAGACAGGCGGCCGCACGGCGCTGCCCTGCAGCTGCAGCGCCACGCCAACCAGGCCGTTGGCTGCTGCCAAGAGCAGCACGGCCCACTTGGCCCGTGGCCACTGCTCCGCAAATCTGGTGGCGTTGAGAGCCAGCAGTCCGGCCATCAGCGCCAAGAAGCACAGCAGCGTGTGCTGCTGCTTGGCTGCGGGCAGGCGGCCGGGGAGGGGACAGCGACACGCAAGGGCTGGGGTTGGTTGGATGGCGGGACACATTTGGGTTCAACGTCAGCAATAACATAAGCACCAGAATACGCAGCAGACGAGGAGCAACACAGGTAGCGGCAGGAGAATAGCATCATCATCATCAGCAGCACCAGCGGCAGCCCACCTGCGCTGGCCAGCGCTGCCTGCAGGCCCGCCATCTGCTGTGTGACCTGCATGAGGTGCGCCTTCACCAGCAGGTCCACGTGGGCCGCCAAAGCCTCCTCACTCACGTTTTGCTCGGCGGGCAGCTGCAGGCGGGAGGGCATGGGAGGGCAGGGGGGCAGGCAGGCAGGGGCGCTGTCAGCTGGGCAGCGGCAGGCGGGGCAGGCAGGGGCGCTGTTGCTCGGGCAGGGGAAGGAGAAGGGGGCAGCTGAGAGGGCCCCTCCTCCAAGCCCCTCACCTCCCTCGCCTCTAAGCCCCAGCCCACCAACGCCGCCCTTTCCTCCCGCCAGGCAGCACCTTGTGGGGAGGATTCCGCCCTCCAGCTGCCCCCTAGCATATGCACCACTCAAGCACCAGCACCCAGCACCCGAGCACCCACCTTGGCCACAGTGGCCGCCAGGCTGGCGACGTCGCCCGCCAGCTCAGCGTACTGCGAGCTGGCATTGCGTGCCACCTCAGCCACGCTCTTGGCCAGCAGCTTGTGCTGCAGCTTGGCTGCCTTGATTTCCTGCACCAGTATCTCGTACACACTGCTGCCGCCCTTCTTTCCCTTTGCAGTCAGTCCTGCCAGGGGAAGCTCCAAAACATCGTCTCCCCGCCCAGTCGGCGGCGGCGCCGGCGGCCCCGCTGTGCCCGCTGTGCCCGCTGTGCCCGCCGCCCCTGGGCTGCGCACCGGGGGAGGGGACGGCCCAGGCACCGGCGGCGGTGGCGGTGCCTGCACAGAAGGCTGCTGCTGCTGCGGTGGCGGTGGCAAGGGCTGGGCTGGCGGCTGCGCTGGTTGCTGTTGCTGCTGCTGCTGCTGGCCAGGCGGAGCGGCTGCCACCCCTGCCGGGCCGGCAGCTACCACTGCTGCACCTGCAGCTGCCGCTGCTGCTGCTGTTGGCTCGCCAGCTGTCGCAGTGCCATCAGTGCCCGGCGCTGCCTGCTGCGCCTCTCCGGCCTGCTGCGCGGCAGGTGCTGGGGAAGCAGAGGCAACGCCTGACCCCTCTGCTGCTGGTGCCGATGACGACGGCACAGGCGCCGCCGGCTGGCTGTCGCTGCCTGGTGCTGGGGCGGCTTGGACGGTTGCAGCTGGGAAAGTCTCAGGAGGCTGTTGTGCCTCGGGTGATGCCACACTGCCGGCTGCTGGTGTGGCTGCACCTGCAGCGCTGTCACCTGCGCTGCCTGCGGCCGCTTGCTGCTCCCCGGCGCCGACAGAAGCTGTTGGCTCCCCGCCGCTGCTGCCGCTGGCGGCGGGTGCAGCTGTGCTGCCACTGCTGCCAACGCTTGGGCCTGCTGCAACCTCTGCCTGCTGCTGCTGGCCACTTGGGGGCGGTGGCGGGGCAGGCTGCTGAGCTGGTGGAGCAGGCGTGCCAGCTGGCAATGCCTCACTGGCAGCCGCAGCATGTCCGCTGCCGGCATCGGCTGCTGCCTGCTGCTGCACCTGCGACGGTGGCACCGCTGGCTGCTGCGACGGCTGTGCCGGCGCCTGCTGGTGCACAGCCGCCGCCGCCGGCCCCTGCGCAGCCTGCTGCTGCTCCCCGGCCCCCGCTGCAGAGCTCGGCTGTGCGCCTGCTGCTTGCGGAACCCCGGCTTGGGTCCCAGCAGCAGCGGCGGCAGCCTCTGCCGGCGCCTCCGTTGGCAGCGGCACCGCCTCTGGCGCCACTGGCTCTGGCTGCGGCGCCGGTGCAGCTGGCTCTAAAGAGGATGGCAGCAGGCCCAGTCCCTCCTCGGCTTCAGATGCCAGCTGATCTTCGAGCTCCTCCACAGCACTCCTGCCAAACACGGACACCCCGTTGAGGGCGCACACAGGCTCTGGGCCATGCTGGGTGAGGAAGCGCAGCAGGAGGTAGCGCACCCAGCGTGGCTGCTCCACAACAAACGTCTGGCTGCCCTTGACCTTTTCGGCTGCAGAGCGGGGGCAGGGGTGGGCACGGCAGGAGCAGAGCAGAGCGTGGGCGAGAGAATGGTGGGCTCAGCGGCGGCACAGTGCAGTGCCAGTGCCAGTGCAGCACAGTGTTAAACATACAGGAAAGCAGCACCACCAGGGCCGATTAGCCCACGACACGACCGACAGCCAGAGCACAACAGCGTGGCACGGCAGGGTATGGCACAGCGCAACGGCATCGCAGCGCACCCGTGAAGCTGCCCAGCAGCTTCCACTGGGTGCTGTTGAGCGTGCGGCCATACTCGGATCCAAACCCCTCGGTGCGCGGGTGGCTCTGCCGGCCAAGCACCTCGAACTCCCGCACGCGCGCCGAGTAGAGCTCAAACTGCGCAGGGCGGGAGGCACAGGAGGGCAGCAGAGGTATTGGGGAAAAGGGGCAAAGCAGGTGAGTACTGCATCATGCTCTTCACGTGCCTGCCACCCCACCTCACCAGGACACCCGTGTTGCCTGGCGCAGCTTCAGCGGCTATCCCCAGAACTTACAATACATCTCCGCCCACAAAAAAAACACCCGACTCAGCTGGCGCAGTGCACCCACCTCAAATGGCTCAAGTAGTGCACTCCTGCTGCTCCTGCTGGCCCAGCTCTAGGCAGGACACCTTGGCCACCTGGCGCAGCTCCAGCACCACCCCATTGCCCTCCCATCGCTTACTTGCAGCTCAAAAACACACAGTCTTTATCCTCACCTGCCGCAGCTCCAGCCGGCTGACGTCAGCCACCTGGCTCAGCACCACCACCACCCACTGTGTCCCCGCTTTCACCCCAGTTCCCCACAACCCCAGGCCTCACCCGTCCCCTTCATGCACCACCTTCAGTCACCCACCTGGCTCAGCTCCAGCCTGCTGACTTTGGCCACCTGGCTGAGCTCCAGCATCACCCACTTGCCCTCCGCCCGGCACTCGTTCTTGAGGAAGGTGTCCGAGTCGTCGTCCAGCAGGGCGCCCGCCTTCTTGGCCTCCTTGTTGGCAGCCAGCACCTTGGCGCCTGTGGGGGACACGAATCAAGGGAAAGAAGGAAAACGAAAAGGTGGTGATTGATTGATGAGGAAAGGTATCAGAGGCTTGATCTTGGCTGGATACTGCTTGGGCGCCTTGGCGCCTGCGGGGGACACACACCCGTTGGCAGTGACATGATGGCAGGTGTCACAGTCCCTGACACTTAGCCGGGGCCCGCCTTCTTGGCTGCTTGGCTGCTACAGGGGGAAGGCGGTGCTGCGCCGAGTGCGTGCACAGGCAGCGGGGCAGCAAAATCAGTGACCAGCGCGGCACATCAGCGACATCGGCAGAACCGGACCCGCCCCCACCCTCCCCATCTGCCTGCCCACTCACCCTCTTTGGAGAGCGCAAAGTTGTGCTGCTCCTCCTGATGCACCGGCAAGGCTGGAGCCTCCTCAGCTGCTGGCGCTACCGCCTGGGCGGCAGCAGCCGCCGCTGCCGCCGCCTCCGCTGCGGCCACGGCTGCGTCGGCCTGTTGCTCCGCTTCTGCAGCGGGCGCTGCGGCCGCTGCTCTTGCAGCAGGATGCCCTTCGGCCTCTGCATGTTGCGTAGCAGCTGACCGCTGCTCCTGCTCCTGCTGCTGCTGCTGGGGAGGCTGCTGGGGCTCCGGAATGTGCGCCCCTTGCACCTCTACCACCGCTGCTGTGCCTGCGGACGGCGCCTGCTGCTGCGCCTCGTCTCTCGCAAGGGCACCTGTTGCGGTGGCATCCTCTGTTGCTGAGCCGGCAGCAGGTGCGCCGCCCAGCTCGGCAGCTGCAGGGGTGGCCACAGGGGCAGTGCCGCCTCCGGAGCCACAGGTGCCGCCGCCGCCGCCATCATGTGTCGCTGCTGTACCACCGCCGGTGCACTCCGTCTGGGGCGCGACTGCGCTCGCTGCCAGGGGCTCCACTGCCGCTGTGAGTGACGGCGACCCGCTGCCGAGCTCTCTGTCTCTCGCCCCCGCCAGCCCACTGCCCTGTCCGCTGCCCTCCGGCGGTGCGGGCTGCGCGCCTCCCGGGGTACTGCAGGCAAACAACAGAGCCACCAGCAGTGCTGCACGGAGTGCCAGGAGCGCCATGTGCCGCTGGCCGACCTGCATTTCTCAGCCTTGACGGCCGAGTCTGCTGGTTTCACTATATGGAGAGGTGCGGCATCAGGAGAAAAAACCACGTAAGTGGCGCAATTGGCGCTGCTGATCGCCTGCCCCCGCCATAATTGACCGAGCCTGCGGGCCACTCATAGCACGGGCGCAGCAGGGACGGGCTCTGCTCTTGCCGGGCCTCCCCCAGATGAAGCCCTCGCATGGGGGAAAGCCTGGCAGTATATATGCAAGTGCCGCTTTTTCAAAACTAAACCCCATCCTCGATCACAAGCGGCATTCAAGGCCTCTTGAACAGCAAGGCATTAGCAAATTGAGCTCCACAGCGAGTGCATCCCCTCCAGCAAGCATACAGGCGTCCACGGGCAACGGCGGGCCATGGCGGGCCACGCTGCGCCGCCCCCGCCGCCAGCGCAGCAGCAACAGCAGCCGGAGCTTCCGCAGCAGCAGCTGCGCCTGCTCATGGTCTCTGATTTCTTCTACCCCAACACGGGCGGGGTGGAGAGCCACATCTACCAGCTGAGCCAGTGCCTGCTGGCACGGGGGCACAAGGTGGTGGTCCTGACGCACGCATACGGCGACCGGGCGGGGGTGCGCTTCCTCACAAATGGCCTCAAGGTGGGCTTGTGGGTGGGCGCAACGGAAGGCAGGCTGGCTTGGAGAGGCCGAAGAGGGTGCGCCTGCCGCACAAAAGCCCTGGACGTGTGCTGGGAAGGCGGGGCGGTGCAGTGGGCCGCCTGCCTCCCAAGTTCCCTGGCCTGCTCAACACTGGTCCCCATCTCAGCGCACACTGATGCTCCCAGCTGCATGCTCCTTCACCTGCCGCAGGTGTACTACGCTCCCCGCCTGGCCTTCACCCAGGCCGTCACCTTCCCCACCCTCTTTGGAGGCTTCCCACTGCTGCGCTCCATCCTGCTAAGGGAGAGAATCACCCTGGTGCATGCACACCAGGTGCGGGGGCCCCGACCACAAGTGGAGGCACATGGTTTCCGTGGTTTGCAGTGGCAGGCTGCTGCAGCGCAGACAGGCACACGCTGCTGCAGCCGGCTTGCCTCCTCCCCGCCCTGGCGCCCACCCAGGCCCTCTTTGTCCTTGCCCACGAAGCCGTCGTGCGCGCTTACACCCTGGGATACGCCGCTGCCTGCTCAGTCCCCACCCGTCTGTGCTCACCGCCAGTCCGCCTGCCCGCCCGCCTGCCTGCCCGCCTGCCCGTCCCTACCCCTCAGGCCTTTTCCGTCCTTGCACACGAAGCCATCATGCATGCCCGCACCATGGGCTACCCCGCCGTTTTCACAGACCACTCCCTCTTCGGCTTTGCCGACGCCAGCAGCATCCTGATGAACAAGGTGGGGGGCCGGGGCAGGGTGCGGGTCAGGCTGGGTGTGAAAGCCTTTCCCCTTAGAAACATTGAGCTCTCCCACTTGCCCACTGCGCGGCATCCCTCTGTGTTTCGGACCTGCCGCGCCACCCATGTGCACGAGGCACATCCCGTCCTCACTCACTATTGCCCGCTCTCAGGTGCTCAAGCACACCCTGGCCAACGTGGGACCACGTCATCTGTGTCAGCCACACCAGCAAAGAGAACACAGCTTGTACCGACCCCTCTGCTACTCCCTCCCTTCTTCCCTGTCAGGTGCTCAAGTACACCCTGGCGGACGTGCACCAAGTGATCTGCGTGAGCCACACCAGCAAGGAGAACACGGTGCTGCGCGCCTGCATCCCGCCCACGCGCGTGTCGGTCATCCCAAACGGTGCGGCGCAGGGCTGTCGGGCGTTGTGGTGGGTAGAAACTTAGGCGGGGCCACAGCGCTGTGCGCATCTGCACGTTGCATATACACGTGTGCCGCTCTTCCAACACAGTGTTGGTCTGGCTGTTGGGGTGCCGGTGAAGTGAATGCATGGTGGGCAGCGGGCAGTGTGCCATTGAGGCGGGCATTGTGCGGGTGGACGGGCACTTGGGTGCTGGGGTGCAGGGCTGGGGGATGGGGGAGGGCATGCCGCCCAGCCAACTGCTTTCCTGCCTCCCGTGTGCCTCCTGTGTGCAACCTGAAGCGTGCCCGAGTGGACCCACCCGTGCTGGACAGCACTGATGGTTGGCAACGTGCCTCTTCCTCTCCCGCTGCATGCAGCTGTGGACGCGTCCCTGTTTGAGCCAGAGTCGCCACCACAGCGGGAACCCCCACGACAGCAGCAGCTGCAGCAGCAGCAAAGTCAGAAGCAGCAGCAGCGGCGGCGGCGAAGACGAGCGCAGCCGGGGAGCGGCAGTGAGCCGGACCCTGGCAGCACGGCTGCAGCAGAAGCAAGAGGGCGCGGCAGCGGCAGCGGCGGCGGCAGCAGGGGCAGCAGCGGCGGCGGCGGCAATGGTGGTGGCGATAGAAGCAGCAGCAGCTGTGGCGGTAGTGAAAAAGGAGGCAGCAGCGGCGCTGATGATGGTCAGGGCGGCAGGGTGACGATTGTGGCGATGAGCCGTCTGGTGTACCGCAAAGGCGTCGACCTGCTGGCGGCTGTACTGCCCGAACTTTGCCAGCTGCACCCACACGTGCAGGTGCGCGGGGTTGTGTACCGCCTGAGCTATGCTCGTACTGCCCGACCCGCTGGCGGCTGTACCGCCTGCGCCCTGCCAGCCGCACCCACACGTGCAGGCAGATCCGGGCCCCTGAGCACTGCATGGTACTGCCCTTCCCCCTTCCGCATCTACCCTGCAGTCCATCTCTGACCGTCCCCCTTCCGACCCCCCCCCCTGCAGTTCATTATTGGCGGCGACGGCCCCAAGAGGCCGCTGTTGGAGGCGGTGGTGCGGGAGCACGGGCTGGGCAGCCGGGTCTCCCTGGTGGGGGCGGTGCCACACGAGCGTGTCCGCCAGCTGCTGGTGCGGGGCGACATCTTCCTCAACTGCTCCCTCACTGAGGCCTTCTGCATGGCGCTAATTGAGGCGGCGGCGGCAGGTGAGTCAAGGGGATGTGGCTAAGGGAATGGCTGCGCTGAGAGACACCGGGCCCCCCTCTGTCGGGCAGGCAGCGAGTGTGAAGGCTGCGGAAGAAGCGGAGGCAGCATGCTGCACGCACTTCACGTTCGCTGCCTGCCCGTCTGCACTCCCCGGCACGGCCCACCCATGTGTGTTGGGGCCGGGGTTGCTTTCGGAAACCACAGTGCCTGTGAAACAACCCGCCGTGTGTAAGCGTGGGTGCGTCTCGGGCATCCCTCCCCTGCGCCTGCTGCAGGCCTGCTGGTTGTGTCCACTCGTGTGGGCGGGGTGCCCGAGGTGCTGCCTCAAGACATGCTGCTGCTAGCCGACCCCTCCCCAGATGGGCTGGTGGAGGCGGTGGGGGCAGCGCTGCAGCGGGTGGCCGCAGGTGGGCGCGACGCCTGGCGGCAGCACGCCGCTGTGCGCGACATGTACAGCTGGCAGGCCATCGCGCAGCGCACGGAGCGCGTGTACTGGAGCGTGCTGCGGGACTGCAGCGGCAGCAGCAGCAGCGGCAGCGGTGGTGGCAGCACCGAAGATGCGGCAGGAGCGGCAGGGAGGGATGACAGCATGGTGGGGCGGCTTAGGCGGTACCACAAGTGCGGCAAGTGGTTTGGCAAGATCTGCTGCTGCATCACAGGTGTGCCCGCTTGGCACTCGCTGAGCCTGGTGCAGACTGCCGTGGGTGGCGCTGAGCGGTTTTGACGTGCCCGGTGCTGTATAGCGGCTGAGGTGGTACATGCCTGGAGGCCTGCACGCGTGGCACAGCATGCAACATGGCGTGCACAGCATGACTCTGCTGCGGCATGCAGCTGTCACGATGAGCGTGCAGTGCAGCGGTGCAGTGCAGCATGCCAACCTGGCCCTGCCCATGCTGACCTGGCGTGTCGACCTGGCGCTGACCTGGCACCGCCCCTCCGTCCCCTTGCAGCCGTGGACTGGCTCTACTGGCGCTTCCTTGAGTGGTGGCAGCCCGCCAGCAGCATCGAGCCCGCGCCCGACTTCCCTGCGCTCTCCCAGACCTGAGGCCCGGCAGTCCAGCCCGCCAGATGAGCTAGCGCTTCCCAAGCATGCATAAGGTTTGGCCAGGGCCAACACTTTGCTGCCGGCCTCCTGTGACAGCGGTTTGCTCCCTTCTTCAGAGCAACTCCACTGCCATTTCGGTTAGTTGCTGTACATTAGAATCGTACTTAATTCGCACTGTGGCATTGTTGTGTGTCTCATGACAAGATTTTAACTACCGCCGTTCTTCAACACAGGCCGATGTGAAAGCCAATTTCCCAAGCGGCCCCTACTGCCTGCTGCATGACCGGTGCCATGGCCACCTCTTGCCGTGGGCGGCGGCAGCAGGAGGGCGTGGTGGTGTGGAAGGGAAGTACGCATCATACACAGGACGTCTAGCGTGCGGCCATCTAAAGGCGGCCACCTAAAATGACCCAAGGGAGGCAGCCGGTAGAAAAGAGGGGTGTGAGCACTGCTGGACTGCAACCTTCTGCAACTACTGCTGGGGAGGGCCGCCCTGCGCTGCCCAATGTTCAAGTGCAAGCACGACTTGTCCAGGACCACCAGTCCACGGTGCTTAGATTGGCCACAATCCTGCATACACCACCACCCCGCAACCTGTGCAGTGCCTGCCGCCTGCTGCCTTCGCAGCTCGACGCTGACAGATGGTACTGCACGCTGTACTGCAGGAGCCCTGACCGTGTTGCCAGCGCTGTCCGTGTTGGCGGTAGACATGTCAGAGCTCCTTGGAGGCCGTGTAACAGGTGTGTGCGCCGTTTACCCGCGGTTTCATTCTAATTACACCACTAGGGAGAGAACAACGCCCAGTGGGGGCCCACGATCGGGCTGGCCAGCCAGCACTAGTGCCCCGGCGACTTCCCTGGCTTCCCTTCGGCGTTCAGGATGCGGGCAGGATCCAGAGACTGCTACCACTATGTGCAGCAAGGCTGGTGCCGCTTCGGAGCTGGATGTCGATACCACCACCCCAGCTGGGTGGAGCCTCGGGTGCGCTTCTGGTCGCTTGCTCCCACCAGACGCCTGTAATGATTGTGATCGCGAAAGGCAAGGGCTGAACGCCGATGCCGCATGCATTGCTTCAGGACCGACCGCCGCCAGGCGGTGCAGGCGGCGGTCCCAGCGGCGGCGGTGCGCGGCGCCCCGGCCCCACCCAGCAGCAGCCCTGGCAACCGGGCACAGCCTGCCCTTCAGAAGCGAGCTCAGCAGCAGCAGCGGTACAGCAGGGCAGCCCCAGCGCGGCACGCGCAAGCGGCGGGGGGCGGGACCGCTTTGGCGGGCCAAACCTGGTGGCAGTGCACTGCACACACGGCAGGAGCCTGCAGGGCAGCCAGTTCTTCATGGCCAGCCTGGTGCAGGACGCCTGGGAGCGCCTGCAAGACGATGCCGGCTACGTGCTGCAGCAGCTGGGCGGCGCCGACACCTACGGCCTGCAGGCGGTGGAGGAGATGTGCCGCGCGGGGTGCACCACCTCGGTGCGTTGGCCGGCGTGCTGCGTCGGGCAGCCTGCGGCCGCCTGCGGCCTGTAGTGCCTAGTTGTGCCTAAATTTGCAACAAGATGCCCACAGTCCTGCATTGGCCTGCGTACCTCGGCGCCTGCAACTCGCAGCGTGAAGACCTCCCCATCTCCCCCCTTGCCGCCGCCCCTCCGCCTGCTGCGCAGGCGGGCAACAACCCCACCCTCACCTCCTTCCAGCGCGTCACCGTGCCGCTGCTGCACCTGGTGACCAGCCGCGCCTGGCTCAACAGCCCGCTCACCGAGCTAAGCAACCCTGTGCTGGCACGCATTGCCGACACGCTGGACCTGCGTGCCGTGGCGGCCTGCCTGGCGCAGCTGGCCTCGGCAGGCAGCATTGCCGACCCCCGGCACACGCCAGGAGAGGTGAGTGCGGGAGAGAGGGGTGCCCATGGGGATGCCCACTCTGCAGCCACTGGCATGGCCGCCAGCTGTGTGCTTATTCACCCGAGGAGGGCTACTTATGGGTAGTAAAAGTGGGCAGAGCTGACGAGCATCGCAAGCGCTCATCTTCCTGGCACCGCGCCTGAACCTGCGCTGCGCTGCCACCTTATTCACCACACCCGCCGCGCTTTGTTGTGCCCGCAGCGTGACCGCGCCAGGTGGGCGCCCGCAGACTACGCTGAGCTGGCCAAGCCGGTGGCCGACTTTCTTTTCGAGGTGCTCATCAAGTTCCAGGACAAGCGCGCGCGGCTGACCGAGGCGGCAGCGCAGTGCGCGGCCGCCATCCAGGCGCTGTGCGGCGCACTGGAGGAGGAGCAGGGGCGCGCACCGCTGCACGCTGCGGTCCTGGGCAGGGTGCAGGACGTGACCAGGTGCGGGCGCGTGCCACGGTGCAGCACAGCGAGGCACGCTGCCATCATACCTGGAGGGTGGGCGGTTCAGGATGCATCCGGTGACCAGGGCATGCCACCCACATGCTGCCTCAGCTGCCTTGCAGGCCTGTCTTCATACAGGTGGCATGAGCACCTCGATGCCCGACCAGACATGCGCAGCTCACAGTGCCGCCAGCAATTGTTGTGCCAATGTTTTTCTTGTTTGCCCCCTTCAGCTCCCCCGCTCCCCTGGCTCCCTCTGGCCCCCGCTGCAGGCTCCTGCATGACCATGAGCGCAGGCGGCAGCACCAGGCTGACATGGAGCGCCGCCGCGCGCGCCAGCTGGAGCAGGCAGCCAGCCGCGAGCGCCTGTTTGGCAGGCAGGGCGTGGAGGCGAGCCTGCTGGAGGGACCCGGGGAGCTGCGGCAGGGGGGCCGCAGGTAGGGGGCGGGGGGCAACGGTGGGAGCTGGGGCTGGCACACAGTCCCACGCTGTGCTGCGCTGTGCTGCGCTGTGCTGCGCTGTGCTGCGCGCCCCACCTTCCTGCCTGCCTGCCTGCCTGCCTGCCTGCCTGCCCACCTGCTTGTCCGCCTGCCTGCTGCCTTACTCCCTTCTCCTCCTATCCCCCTCACACGCCTCCCGTCTCCGCCCGTCAGGCACAGCAATGACCATGCATCCATCAGCTCCATCTCCATCACGCCCACCAGCGACGAGGTGCTGTGCGCCGCCACGCCATACCTGCCCAAGGGGCCCGCCATGCACCTGCCTGCCGGGTCGGCGGAGGCCCACATCGACCGGCAGTTCAGGTGAGTCCGAGGGCTGGGAAGGCAGAGGGCTGGGGAGGTGGTTGGAAGGAGGGGCGTGTGTGTCAACGGGAGGAGGGGAACCGCTGTGGCTGCTGGGCAGGCAAGTGCACAGAGTGAGCGCGCCGCCCCTCAAGAGGCGCTAAACAAGCACGCCTCACCCTTTCCAGTGGCCTGCACAGCAACAGGGCGTGGAACCGTGATTGTGCAAACAGAAGTGCGGGGGCCTCTGTCCAGCACCCCTTCCACTGCTTGCGGTGGCGGAAACAAGCACCTTGGCGCTCCACACGTTATTGCCTGGCAGCATACTTGCAGCATCCTCAACCTGCTCCCCTCCAACCCCTTGCTCGCTGGCGGGCAAGGCGTTGCACGCCCAAAGCCCAGCTAGCTTCCTCGATCCAAGCCCAAAGCCGTCACCATTCTTCATTTGTTTCCCTTCGCTGCCCACAGGCTGCTGCGGCACGACTTGCTGGCAGAGCTGTGCGCTGGCGTGGCTGCCTACCAGGCGGCGGCGGCCCGCCAGGCCGCCGCCGTCGGCCAGCAGGCGGGCTCGCGCCGGGCACTGGCTGCTGCCACACCAGACGTGAAGGTCTTCGACTACAAGAACGTGGCGGTAGAAGAAGTGCGGCTGAACAAGTGGGCGGGCGCGCACTTCATCGTAAGCTGCCCCCCGCGCCTTCTGCTGGGGGTAATGCCTGGCTTGCCTGGTTTGCTTAAGCTTGTCCTTCCTGCCTAGCCGAGGCCCCTATTGCCGCTCAATGCATGCCGCTGACCCTGGCCCCTGTTCCATGCACAACGTCCGGCGCAGATCTCGTTTGATGACCTGGAGAGCATCGCCCGCAAGACGGCTGACCAGCGGCGCGACTTCTGGACCAAGACCAAGCGCCTGCAGCACGGCACGCTGGTGTGCCTTCTGCTCTCCCCTGCGCCCGGGCAGCACCCCCACCAGGCCCTGCTTGCCGGCGGCAGCAGCGGTGCCGACCAGGGGGAGCGCCTGGTGTTTGGCACCATCAGCCAGCGGGACCTGGACAGCCTGGCGCCGCGCAAGATATCGCCCGGCTTCCGCCCCAGCATCGGCATCAGGTGCCCACCGGTGGCAGCTTCCAGCCGTCCGGCTGCTCGCCTAGGCAGCCTGCCGTGCCCCCTGCTTTGCATCTTGCCGTGCCCCCTACCTCTGTGGCCTCTCTGACACCTTTTCTCTCGGCCCCTCCCTGCCTGCCTGCAGCCTGGGCTCAGGCGAGAGCCACGCCGAGGAGCTGCGGCACATGGTGCGCCTGCTCACCAGCAGGCACAGCCGCGGCCGGCAGGGCCGCGCGGGTGCTGCCGCTGCCGCACCGCGTGACGGCGTGGTCATGCTGCAGTCCAGCGGCAGCTTCTTTGCTTACGAACCCATACTGAAGGCGCTGCAACGCATGGAGCACCTGCCGCTGCAGCAGCACCTGGTGCCTGCAAGTCCTGCAGGTGTGGAGGCAGAGCCCTGGGGTGGTCGGGAGATGGCAGGGCCTGTCGCCAGCTGCTGCCAACGCACACCTTGGTTGGTCAAATGAAGCACGTTAGATGGGCTACATGTGCATGGCAGAGCTTCCCCGCTGCTTCCCGCCTTCACTCTGTGTCCCCGCCACGTGCCTGCACTGGCTGCAGGGCAGCAGCTGCCAGCGGAGGGTGTGCCGCCCCCGGCCTACCTGGCTGCCAGCAAGCATGTGTACGACCTGTCCATGCTGGCGCTTGACAGCAGGGCAGCTGACCTGGACCCAGTGACAGCTGGCACGCTGAAGCAGCAACTGGCGGCCGTCAACCTCCTCAGCCCGGGGGCGTTCCCGGAGCAGGCTCTGGCAGCGCTGACCACGCTCGACCCAGGGCAGATTGCCTCCCTCAAGGTGTGTGTGCATGGGGAGGGAGTGGGTGCCAAGTGCACGTTCAGTACAGTGACCTGCCGCGACGCCTATCCGCTGCACTCCCACACTGTCGCGGGCCTGAACGCCAGCCGACCAGCAGGGATCGGCCAGGTGGAGTGTGACATACAGCAGGACGCTGAGCCCGGCCCCGCCCTGTGTTTCTGCCCCACCTCCCGGATGCCCCCCCCACCGTGCCTCACCGCATTCTCTGGTCTGCCTGCCGCCCCGCCTGCAGGCCGGCCTGCTTAGGGAGGTCTCCCTGATTCAGGGCCCCCCAGGCACGGGCAAGACCTTCCTCGGCATCCAGCTCATGCGTGTGCTGCTGAGCAACCTGGGACCTGGGGAGCTGCCGGTGCTGTGCGTCTGTTACACCAACCACGCGCTGGATCAGTTCCTGGAGGGGATCAAGGCGGCGGGGCTGGTGGGGCGCACCGAGGAGATGATCCGCATCGGCAGCAAGTGAGGCGGGGAGCCGGGGAGAGGGCGGCGAGGAGGTGGGTGTCGTATGGCGGCCGCTGGGGGAGAGCTGAGAGCCGAGAGGCGCCGGTACCGGCACGGCAGCACGTACCCCAGGCAGCACAGCTGCTGCCAGGCGGAGTGGGTGTGCATGCAGCGCGGCGGCCCCGCTGCCGTCACCTAGTCAAGCCGTTAATGCCTTGCACATCGCTTGGAAGAGACTTTATTTCAGGGTCTCTATTGTGGCCCCGTGTGCACACTGGCCTCTGTGGGTGGCCCCGCCTGGGCCGCAGGTCCAAGTCGGAGGTGCTACGGGAGCATCACCTGGGGGAGATCACCAGGCACAGCCAGGCCACGCGCTCAGGTGCGCCCCTCACTGCCTGGACTTGCCCTGCGTTTCGGTGACCATGCCTGCTTGAACAGTGTGTGAGCTGGCCTTTGTGTTACACGCTGCTGCCGCGGATGCTGGCGCTACACTGCTGCTGTGCGTCCCTGCGCTCAGGCCGCAGAAGGGGGGTGCCTCCCGCAGGGGCCCTGCCCTGGCGATGAGGCTCATGCTGATGGGAATCATTCCATGATGAAAACAATCACACTTCTTGCAAAGAGTTTAGCTGCCGGCACTGCTGTGCAGAGCGGAGCCTGGCTGCAGGCTGCTACGAGAGCATGGGCACGTATGAGGAGGAATGCAAGCAGATCCTGCAGAAGCTGGAAGACATCAGGTGCGCTGGGCGTTGTTGGGGCGGGAGGAAGGGGAGGTGCCAGGGGCCCAAGTGGGGGGCTGGCTGGGGTATTGCTGGTATGGTGTCCTGGCCGGGGCTTCTGCCTTGTCGGTGCCCCAGCTGTGAGTGCTGCCTGCTTGCAGGCACCGTTGCTTTAATGGTTGAGGGTTCCTGTGTGGCCCATCCTGCAGGGAGCAGCTGCCCTGGCATGCTGTGGCCGCTCTGGTGGAGATCGATGCCCCGTCCCTCTACTTCTCCCTGGTCAGTTGCTGCCAAGCTTGGTCAGGCCGCCCTGTGCCCTGTGGCGCAAGCTGACCTCATTACACTTGTGTCAGCCTGACTTTGATCTTGAAATGCTCCTCCCAGCCCTCTTCTCTCTGCCGACCTGCTCATCCGCCTGGCAAGTGCGTGCCCCTGGATCTGCCAACGCACCATGCCGCAGGTCGGTAGGGACGAGGAGGAGGGCGGCGCCAGCTGGCAGCAGGACCGCCGCTCCCCCTCTGCCACCTGGGGCAGGTGGCTGCACGGCAGGGACCTGCAGCGCCCGCCGGCACGCCAGCCAGCAGCATCAGTGGCGCAGCGCCAGGGCGCCCGAGCCGCTGCAGCTCTGCCAGCTGGCGCCGGCCAGCAGGGGGGCCGCAGGGCGCAGCAGCTGGCGGCGCTGGCCCGCCGCGGCTACGGGCTGCTGGCTGAGATGGAGGGGGACGATGGCGGCGCCGAGCAGGCGGACGCAGACGCAGACATGAGCGATGCCGAGACAGGCACGCCGCTCTGCCTGGCTGCCCCACCCCTGTGCCTGTGACTGAGCCTGATGGCCAACCGCTGTGCTATGCTATGCTGTGCTATGCTGTGCTATGCTGTGCCCTGACAAACTTCAAAAGCCCCTGCTGCTCATTTGTGTCCTTCACAGCCCCGCCCCCTGGCATCCGCTGCTCATGGCTGCCCCATCTCCTGCCTCCCAACCGCCCTGCAGAGGACGCTGCTGACGGCATGGAGACGGATAGCGCTTCTGATGGCGGGGAGGAGCTGGATTTGGTGCAGCTGCTGGATGCCGCAGACGCCTGGTCGCTGACAGTGTGAGGGGACGCACATAGTCAATACCAGTCAGCACTAGTCATACTGGCTAGTACTGATCATTCAAAGTGTCTGCTGCCTGGGTCAACCTGCCTCGCATTTGCCCTGCCGTTAGCCAAGCAGCAATCACTAGCATGGGTTGCAACGTGATGCGCTGCCCAGCTAAGTGCTGTGCTGCTGCGCCATGCAGGGAGCAGCGGCGCCGGCTGGCGGCCCACTGGCAGCGCTGCCTGCAGGACGACCTGCTGGACAGCCTGCACCGCAGGATGGAGCTGTACCAGGGGTGCATCGACCGCCTGCGCCGAGTGCACGACGCCAGCAACCTGGAGGTGGGGCCGGCATGTTGTTGTGTAGGGCACAGACACCTGGCATGGGTCGGTGTTGTGAGTCTGTGGCATGGGTCATGCGGGGCAGACCAGGGCTTGTTTGGGTGCACAATGCTGGGGTGCTAGCAGACCACCCAGGCAAGGGCCTGCAAGCATGCAAGGACATGCCAGCCCCCCACTGGGCTGGGATGCCCCATCCTCCTGCAGGTGCTGCGCAAGGCAAAGGTGATTGGCGCCACCACATCGGGAGTGGCGCTGCACCAGGGGCTCATCTCCTCTCTGGGGGTCAAGGTCAGCACCTCTGCTGTGGATGAATTGCGCTCCCTGGGTCAGGGATCGTGTGCTGGTTGGTGCCCTGCTATGCCCTGCTATGCCCTGCTATACCAGCCTGTCAGTGCCACCAGGCAGCTTGGGCCAGGTCCACCACTGATTCTTGGCAGGATGACTGCCCCCGCGTCGCAACCATGCCTGCCTGCCTGCCTGCCTGCCTGCCTGCCTGCCTGCCTGCCTGCAGGTGGTGGTGTGCGAGGAGGCGGCCGAGGTGCTGGAGGCGCATGTCATTGCATCCCTCACCCGCCACACCGAGCACCTCATCCTCATCGGCGACCACGAGCAGCTGCGCCCCAAGGTCCAGGTGGGTTGGCAGCCAAGACGGGGTGCTGCTGCTCCTGCTGGTGCTGCTGCTGCTGCTGTTGCCGTTGCTGCCGCTGTCTCTGCTCCGGCATGCCGCCTGTTTTCGCTGCTTGCGCCCCAAGGTCCAGGTGGGTTGGCTGGCAGGTGGGCCACCCGGGCGGGCTGCTGCTGCTGCTGATGATGATGATGATGATGGTGATGTCACTGTCCCCGGCATTCAAGCATGCCGCCCGCATGCCCCGCCTGCTCGTCCCGGGTTCGAGTGGATGCACAAGTAGGCAAGACTGGTGTAGTACTTCTTCCGGCACGTCTTGCTGCCTGCTCACCTCACCTTGCCCGCCTGCACCGCCGCAACCACGCCCGCTGCCCCAGCCCCACCCTTCAGCACACCCCACCTCCAAGCTCACCGCTTTTCCCTTTCCCTCCACCCACCCACCCACCCACCAACCCACTTTGCAGACCTACCAGCTGTCCATGGATTCTGGCATGGGCCACAACTTGGACTTTTCCCTGTTCGAACGACTGGTGAGGCAGGGCGGCCTGCCCGTCAACACGCTGGCGCAGCAGCACCGCATGCGCCCAGAGATCAGCCGCTTCATCAAGGCCACCATCTACCCAGACCTACAGGTTGGGCCTGATTGAATGATTGGTTATCGCTGCTGCTGGGCTGCCGCCGCTACTGCTGCTGCTGTTCAGCTGCCTGAGCTGGTGCTTGCACTGGTGGTCGTTGTGACGGCACGATGCCCTGCTATACCTGCGCTGCATTGCTCTGCTCCATGCAAGCGCTGGCTCTTCCCCGCCCGATGCATGACTAACACCCAACTCCCTGCCTTGGCGCCCCTTCGTCCCTGCTGCGTGCGCGGCAGGATCACCCCAAGGTGCACTGCTATGGTCCCGTCAAGGGCATGCAGCACCCAGTGTATTGGATGACCCACACCGCGCCCGAGGGCGGCGACAGCGACGACCTCAGCTCTAAGAGCAACTCGCTTGAGGCGCAGATGGCCACCCGCCTGGCGCGCTACCTGGTGCAGAACGGCTACGGCGCAGGCAAGGCTGCGGCGTGATCGTCGCTTATGCCAGGCGTTGTGGCAGTGCTGTGCCTGCCTGGTCAGCTCTACTTGCTCGTGTTGTGCTTGCACAGTCGGCTGAGCGGGTTGAGGGCAGGGTGCCCCGGCTCCCCCGCAGGCTTAGCGGTGGCTGGGTGGCTGGCAAGGCGAGTGCCTCACCGCTGAATTAGCCCGCCCGCCCGGTGCAGGGAGCGTGACCATCCTCACCCCCTATGTGGGCCAGCTGCTCCTGCTGCGGCGCGAGGCCTCCCGCCACTTCTGCATCTCGATGGATGAGCGGGACGCTGCTGAGCTGGCAGAGCTGGAGGATGAGGAGGCAGCTGAGGCTGCAGGTGAGTGTAGGTTGGGAGGGAGCAGGGGTGGGCTCGAGGTTGAGATGCGGCGCATGAGGCGGGCTAATGGGCTGTGGAGGGCATGCCCCTGGTGCACTGCTGCTGCCTGAGTCTTACGAGCTCTGCCAGCTCTGCTGGACGTGGAATGCACTAATCACGACGCCGCCTGCTGCTTGCAGGCTGCGGGCGGGAGGTCAGCATGCGTGACGCAATCCGTCTGGCCACAATCGACAACTACCAGGTCTGTAGCGATTCTCCCTGTCTGTCTACCCCCACCACCCCAGTATCAGCCGCAGCAGGGCCTTACAGTCAGCCGCCACTGCTGCTCCTGCCCGCACCTAGCAGGGCCTCCATGAACTGAACCATGCCCGCCCATTGACCCGCCCACCCTGTTTGATTTTGTGAGAGAGGGAGGTCACCATCTGGCGTGCACGCCTGCCTGCCTGCCTGCCCGCCTGCAGGGCGAGGAGAACCGCATCATCATTCTGTCCCTGGTGCGCTCCAACAGGTGAGATCACAGGTTGGGCCCCTTCCTGGGGGCAGCCACGGCGGGAGACGGTCTGGGCTGTTGACGGCAGCAGCTGCTGGAGCACCACTCGCGCTATGCATGCAGCGGCAGCAGCAGCAGCAGAATTGTGTGCGTATGCTCCATCCCTTCGCCAGCCTTACCTCCCCATCCCACACCACCCCTTGTGCTGTGGGCCTTGCTCCTCCCACCGCCGCTGCTCCCCCTGTCAGGGAGAGCAACATCGGCTTTGTGCGGCTGCAGAACCGCACCAACGTGCTGCTGTCCCGCGCCAAAGAGGGCATGTACATCCTGGGGAACGCCGAGTGCCTGGTCAACAGCCGCCGCCCCGGCATCTGGCCGCAGGTGGGCGGGGCAGCGGGCGTCAGTCTCTTGCTACCCCTACATGGATAAAGCCCTGGATGCCGTGTATCCCAGTGGGCAGGTGTAAGTGCTGCCATCACATCTGTTCACCCTTGCCCGTGAGGCGGCCCAGCGCCCTCCATTCGTGGCCATGCATGCTTCGGCTGCCCCCTGCCACTGCCTCCCCGCAGGTGGTGCAGATGTTTGAGGAGGAGGGGATCATCGGCCCCGCACTCCAGCTGGTCTGCCAAAAGCACCCGGACTTCCTCACCGCCGTCAGCTGCCCCGTACACTTTGACGCGCGCGTCAGCGACGGCGGCTGCTCCCGCAGCTGCACCGAGCGCCTGCAGCCCTGCGGCCACGCTTGCCCAAGGCAAGCGGCTGCCGGCTGGGCAGCAAACAGCAAGCATGGTGCTGCATGCTGGCACCGTCTGTGCACGGTGGCACTCACACCTCCACTGGTCTACTGATGCGCTTTTGAGCATCTGTCACCCTCATCTGTCCCCCTTACAACCTTCCTCTCCCCATGATGCAGGCTGTGCCACAGCGACGACCCGCACCACCGCCTCACCAAGTGCATGAAGCCCTGCAACAAGCCGCAGCCCTGCGGTCACCCCTGCCAGCGCAAGTGCCACGAGAAGTGCGGGCCCTGCACGGTGCCGCTGCCCGGCGTGCGCCTGCCGTGCGGGCACACCATGGCGCGCCTGGAGTGCTGGAGGTGAGCCTGCCCCCACATGCCCTGCCTGCGCCACTGAAGCCGTGCTGCACCGTGCATGCAGCCCGGGGCCACCAGTGCGTGCATCCAGGCTGGCATTGGGCCGGGCCCACCCTGCATGGCAGTGTGATGCAAAAAGCAGGACAGCAAGTCGCCTGCCTGGGCCGCCTCCCTGGCCGCAGGGCGCAGGAGCTGGGCAGCGTGCGGTGCGAGCAGGCGGTGGAGGTGGAGATGCCGCACTGCCGGCACACCGTGCGTGTGGCCTGCGCTGATGCTGCAAAGGCCCAGGTGCGTGTTGGGGCACGGTACGCCGTGCGCTGGACAGCCAGGGGGGTGTTACGCAGCAGCTTGGTGGCAAAGCTGGCTGTCTGGTTCACTGCAATCCGGCATTGCCTCAGTGAGGCTGACATGGCGTTGCCCCTGAAGCATGACCGACACCTCATTCCCTCCCTCCCTCCCTGCCCCGCCTGCAGCGCATGCCCTGGATGTGCAGGCACCCCTGCGAGGACATGCTGGGCTGCTCCCACCCCTGCAGCAGCTCGTGCGGCAAGTGCATGGAGGGCTGGGTGTGCCAGCAGCTGGGACTCGGGCACCCTGCGCTGCCCAACTTGGACACTGCCCAGCAGGGCAGCTCGCTGACGGTGCGGCTGGCAGACACCAGCCGCCAGCTGGCGCTGCCCGCCCCCAGCCAGTGCAGCCACGCCCCCTGCAGGCAGGCCTGCGGCCGCACCCTGTTCTGCGGCCACGCCTGCGACAGCAAGTGCCACCCGGCGGGGCAGTGCCCGCCCTGCGGCAAGCCCTGCACCATGCGCTGCGTGCACAGCGCGTGCCGGAAGCAGTGCGGCGAGTGCTGCCCGCCCTGCGCCGAGCCGTGCACCTGGCAGTGCCGCCACCAGGTGAGCCTGGCCACCTGGCTGGACGTTTAGGGGGCAGGGTGACCACCACATGTTGTGCTGTGGTGTTTGTGCGTTGGCATGCACCGGTGCATGCTTACCTGGCATGCCGCTGCCAGGCTGACAGGCAGCACCGGTGTATGCTGACATGGCATACCATGTTCCCCTCATGCAGGGCGCCTGCCCCATGCCCTGCGGCGCGCCCTGCGTGCGCCTGCCCTGCGACAGGCGCTGCGACAAGCGTCTGCCCTGCGGCTGCCAGTGCCCCAGCATCTGTGGCGAGCGCTGCCCGCCGCCGACGTTCTGCCCCAACCACGGCAACCCCCGCATCACGGTGAAGGGGCCATACCGGGTGCTCCCCTGATCTCAATGCAATAGTGCTTTGCGTGTGTGGACCCAAGCTTCACAGGACTCGCAGCCCTCCTCCACTGTTGCATTCCTGCGTGTGGCCCCAAGGTTGCTGCCAGCGAAGCCAGCTTGCACAGCGAGCGCCCTCCCCCAGCCGGCTGTGCTCGCACGAGTAGTGCCAGGCTGCGCCTGCCAACCTGCCCTCCATATACACCTGCCCGCCTGCCCGCCTGCCCACCTCCCACCTCCCACCTGCCCTCGCTACGCACCTTCCCACCTGCCCCCTGCAGGTTCTGGACCCGCTGATGATGAGCGAGCGCAGCGTGACAGAGCTGCCCCAGGAGGATGTGGATGCCGACCCGCTGGTCTGCCTGCCCTGCGGCCACGCCTTCCCGGTGAGCACAGCATGCACAGCAGCTGGTGAGCACAGCAGCCGGTGAGCAGGCATGCACAGCGGCTGGTGAGCACAGCATGCACAGCAGGTGTGCTAGGCTCAGCTGTGGTAAGCCGGAGGCCCAGCGGCCTGGGGGAGACAGCTGTGGCATCAGCAAGGTTGTGGCAGGCCAGCAGGCTCCTTGTGCTGTGGCGTGACGAGAGACATCATCAATTGCGCTGATTTGGCAGCTGATGCGGGGAGTGTCTCACTCACTCCGCTGTTGGGTTGATACTGGCCCGTTGATACGAGCTGCCTCCCTTCACTCACACAAACCCCGGCAGATGTCAGCCATGGACATGCACATGGAGCTGGAGGCATGCGAGCGCTCCACGCAGGTGGGGGCAGGCCAGGGGGGCGCTGCCTGGCTGGCACCACCTGCTCCTGCGTGCCCACAGCAGGCTCACAGCAGGTTCGCAGCAAAGGGACTGCGGCTCTGACCATAGCTCGCCTGTGTGCGTCCTGCTGGCTCCGTGGAGTTGAACTGTCAGATTGTAATGTATGGGATGGGTGATTACGTGTTTGCCCTGCAGGACGGCGGCACCGAGCTGCGCGGGGGGTACTCCAAGGCCGCAGACGGGAGCTGGGCGGCCCCCCACGTTCTGCCGGTGAGTCGCGTGTGCTCAAATGGATCGCGTGCGCTCAAGGTCTTTAAATCGCATCTCCAAGCGATACCTTTCTGAGGCAAATCTGCTGCTGGCTTGCGCAGGTCTGCCCATCACTCCGCCCAGCGCACCCAGCATACCTCTGCCGGTGCCCTCCCGCCCCTCTGGGTCACCTGCAGGACAGCTTCTCCGCCGGCAAGGCGTGCATGAAGTGTCGTGCGCCGCTGGGCCAGGTCCTGCGCTACGGGCGTCTGCTGAACATGCACGCTGTGGACGCGGCGGAGCGCAAGTTCATGCAGCAGACCGACCTGCTGCTGCGGGCAGCAGACCAGCAGCTCTCCAGCCTGTCGCAGCGCGCGGCGGCGGCTGCCGGCGGAGGGGAGTCCAGCCAGCCGGGAGATCGCGGCGCGCGCCGCCGGGTGCTGCGCCAGCTGCAGGGAGAGGCAGAGAAGCTGCTGGCGGGGTGCAAGGAGCTGGTGGGGCGCACGGCGGAGCCGCCTACACTGCTGGTCCACCACACCGCCAGGTCAGCCTGCCTGCCTGCCTGCTCACCATGCTGTCCCTGCCTGGCTGCCGTGCTGCTCCATGCAGATCTTGCAGCCTCATGCACCCTTGCCTTTGGTCCAGCCATGCATCTGCCGTCCAGGCCAGCTTGCAACTTTCAACTCATGCTCCTGCTGCTGTGCCTCAATTGCAGGCAGCCTTGCTTGCACGCCCCTCCAGCTGTTGACATCAGCAGCCGCTACTTTTGGGCTATAGCCCGATCTAGCTCGGCACTGCCACAGGTAGACGACTGGTGCCGTTGGCTTAATATCATGTCGGCTTCTTCAACTTCACGCCTGCAATCTTCTTCTTCTTCTTCTTCTTCTTCTCCGCCGCAGGGCCACGGTGCTGCGCCTGGCCGACGAGCGCCAGCTGCCGGCTGGCGAGGCTGAGGAGCTGCTGCGCCAGCTGGTGGTGCCCCACCCCGACATCTCGCCGCCGCTGCGCTCGCTGCTGCTGAGGACGCAGTGCTGCGTGGAGCTGGCGCAGGTGAGGACCCTCAGGAGGCGTGCTTGATGGCTTGCTGGGTTGTGAACCAGCTCGTGCTCTTGCTTACCTGGCCCACGCAGGCGAGCATGGCGAGACTCGTGAGATGACTTACCGCCAGTCGTGATCCCCCGGTCGTTTAAAAGTCCACTGAGCCAGCAGGACTGTGCCGCTCCGCCTCCTAGCTAATTTGGCCCTTCACCCCGCTGCATTGGTGCCACCCAATGCAGCTGTACACTGCTGAGCTGTCCATGTGCGAGGATGAGCTGGCGCGGCTGGGCAGGCGCCCGGCACCCGCCGTGGGTGCGCTGCACGTGGCCCTGGGCCGTGGCGGGCGCGGCGGGCGCGGTGGCGTGCAGGACCCCGGCTCACAGGCGGGCCAGCTCACCAGCCGCATCGGCACGCTGCACGCGCTCCTCTCCAAGCACTTTGCCTCTGGGCGCAAGAGCGTGCAGCTGGCCGTGAAGCTGGCACAGGACCGCGGCGCGACACGCTTCCAGGTGGGCTGAACGACCCGCAGGGGGGCAGCAGTGCTGCGTTGTGGCCGGTGTGCAAGGGATGCACGGTTGGCAGCTGGTGCACCATCTGGCCGTGCCTTATGCTGTGCTGCGCTCCGCGTCAGCAAGCACGGGCTCTCCTCAGAGTTCACACAGCACCCCAGAAGCAACCATGCCGGCCCCCTGATGCCACGACCACCCGCTCTCTCTCTCTCTCTCTCTCTCGACACCTTGCAGATCTCCGCGCTGCGCAGCCAGGCGCAGCTGCTCATGTCGCGCGCCATCAGCCTGGCGGCCCTGGCCAGCGACAGCGTGGCACAGGCGGTGGGGCAGGCGCCGGCAGCGCACCGCTCAGCCATGCAGGGAGAGAAGCAGCGGGCGCTGGATGAGGCTGACCTGGCGCTGTTGGGGGCGCTGCGCTTGCTGCAGCAGATCCACCCCGCTGCCCGCGGGGGGCTGCCTGAAGAGCTGGAGGGAATGCGGAGCCGTGTGGAGCGCCTGCGCAGCATGGTGAGGGGGCCACCTCAGATGGGTGCTAGCAAGTCGCTTTGGGATTGTGGCCATCAGCACGTTCCTCTGGGGCGGTGCTCAACACAGTGCCAACTTAGTGCACCGGTGTTTGGTGCTAGCTCCTCCATGGCTCTTTGGGCGCGCCCCGGGTCACCTGCCCGCCTCCCCCTGGCTGCAGGGAGAGCTGACGGAGGCTGAGAAGGATGAGATCGTGGCAGCGCTTGTTGCTGCCGACCCGAGCCTGGCCGACGCAGGGTACACCCGTGAGTTTGGGGTGGAGCACGGCAGCACTGGGGTGGTTCGCTGGGCTTGCTGGCCATGCGCGCGCTTCCAATGGAGTCCACGTCACAGCAGTTCTACGCGCATGCCTGATCATCTTCATGATTTCATTACATTTCAGGTCCAGGGAGGCAGCAGGACTCATCCGTGCACTGAACCCATCTGTGCAGGCACTGGCCACTTCAACCGCTGCCGCTGCGGCCTCATCTACATCATCACTGAGTGCGGCGGCGCAACGCAGGCTCGGCCCTGCCCCGCCTGCGGCCGCGTCATAGGCGGGACTGGCCACAGCCTGGCAGAGGGCAGCACCCCGGACACGGAATTCTTCCAGCGAGCGGAGCGCGTGCAGCGCCGCTGATGCCTGCACAGCCGATGCAGGCGTGCTGCCTTCACATCAAACTCACGCCTGCATGCGCACAGGCACGCTGCAGCGGCGGAGGTCTCCGCTGTAGAGCACCAAGCAAGATGAGCGCTTGAAGAGTAACGTTGCATGCACGCCACATGTGTTTGCACATGCTTGAATCGCTATGTGCCCCCCATTGCTTGTGATACATTTGGAGAGTGCTGCAGTGGTGAGGGCTTGAACCATGGCTAGGGAAGCCTTGCACAGTGCTAGCGTCTCACTGCTGCCACTGGTGTAAACACACTGCTCCTCGCATCTCTCTCAGCTGCCTCTGTGCCCAACAGTCGCCTTCAGCGATGAGTCCCTCAGTTGTTACAGAGTGGCCCAGCAATAGCAGTGCTGGTGAAATGCAAGTGTTAAAACATCCTGGAGGGTGCATCACGACAGGCAGAGTCGAGAACCCATGAGACTTTTTGCCGCCTTGCTGGGCAGCCAAGACCACAGCGTACAAAGCGTGCCAGCGTGGCAGCCGGCCACCTTCCTCACAGGTTCTTGGGGGTCTGGAAGGAGGGGGCCGAGGCGCCGGAGGAGGGCAGCACGGTGCGCCCACTGATGCGCCCCCGCAGGACGTAGAGCATGCAGGCGCCCAGGCTCACCACGCCCGCCTGCACCAGTAGCCAAGACGGCACAGCGGGCAACAGCAGCAAGTGGGTGTGCAATCAGGCGGGAGCAGTGCCACTGTCCCCCGGGTGCCTCTGTTGCCATCACAACAGCGGGGAACTGGCGAAGCCCGGCAGGCACCACACCCAGCCAAACCTGCCATGCAAAGCACGCATGCCGCCGCGCTGGACAGCACCGGCCTCTCATGCTCGCGCTCACGCCCACCTGCCACGCCCGGCACCACACGCCCGTGAGGACCGCTGAGTGCGGCAGCGGCAGCTGCATCGTCACCATGCCCAGGACGTAGGCATAGGCAGAGATCTGCGTGGAGACGGTGTGGTGGGCGGGGTGGGGAGAAACAAGGCGAGGGTTTGGTGCCAGCTGCATCGTCGCATTGCACGCGATGTAGGCAGAGATCTGCGAAGAAAGGCGAGGTGCAGCAGAGAAGAAGAGAGATGGATGGGGGTGACGGCAGCTGCAGCGCCCACCCTCCCACCAGCCTAACCAGGCGGTGCAGTCGCTCTATCTGCGGCCGCCAACCCTTGGGTGAAAGTCCTTGCCACTGCCCACTGCACACCTCTCAAGCACAGCCACTTCATATGTGCCTGCTAACCCTCAAGTGGATCTCCTTCCCAGTTTCCCATTCCTCAACCCACCCTCCCGCCAGGCAGCCTCACCAGGCGGTGCAGCCACTTCATCTGAGGCTGCCACCCCTCGGGCAGCCTCTGCACCAGGCCGAGCCGGCGAAAGCTCAGCGCGCCCAGCAGGGGCGACGCCAGGGACAGCAGGAAGGTGACCAGGCCAACCTTGCCGTGCAGCGACGTAAAGTGCTGCTTGCCCTTCAGGTTCTGCAGCACGGGGGGAGGCAGGGCAGGGCAGGAGTGGCGGAAGGTTGGCAAGGGGGAGGATAGCACGCTGCTGGGCAGGTGCAGGTGGTGACGTGGGTGGGTGGGGGGATAGACGCAGCACAGCACGGCACGGCACAGCACAGCATAGCGCAGCACAGCACAGACACCATGGTGCCCTGCCCCACACCATCGCACTCCAGCTTGCCTTGCCTTGACAGGTGGCACAAGACACGCCGCAACCACCGCCATTCATAGAAAGCAACCGTGCAGAACATGCGCAACAACCTTGTTGTGGAAGATGGCGTAGAATCCGAGGCAGCAGCAGGCTGTGGAGGCGCACTGGATGAGGGCGTGGTTGGTGATGGCCGCCACGCGGGTGGTGCCCTCGTTGGGGCGGAAGCGCACGGCTGCCATGATGCCCTGTGATGACATTTGGAGTAAGAAAACGATGCATAAACGAGTGCACACTGAAACATACTTGGGTGCCTTGTCCACTCAGCACTATCCCCGCTTTGGCAACGCAAACGGCGCTTGAACAGGGCATCAATCCAGCACCTCGCCCGCCTACTTCCAGCACCCGCCTCCCTCCCTACCGCTCACTCACCTCTGTCATGAAACCGATGAAGCCAAGAGTGAACATGAGCGGGTGCCAGGCAAAGAGCTCGCCCTGGTAGGCGGAAGGCAGCATGGCCATGGCCATTGCCACGCAGCAGCCGACGCTGAGAGTCTGGATGGGGCGCTGAAGGGAGAGGGCGGCGGCGGACATGGTGGCGGCGGTGGCGGTGGCAGCGGCGGTGGCAGTGCTGGGGCGCCGTGCAGATGCGCAACCTGATTCTGGGAGCGGCGCTTCCGATGTTCTTGGGGATCAAGCGCAGCACCCAGTTGGCGAGGGAGGAGCGAACGGGTCCTGACGGGCGGCCAGATGCGGCTCAGGATCGCTCCACTGCTGCCTCAGCCACGTGTAGCTTGCACGGTGTAGGGTGCGCAGCAAAGTAGCCGCATTCTCGCCATTGCCGCTCGAACGCAGCACGGCCTCAGCATGACAGAAAAATGCAATGTGTCCAATTTGACGCGATCCATTTTGACCAGATCACCACAGCAGCGCAGCGCAGCAATGACCGCGCTGGCCGACCCGCCGACGCAGAAGTCAGCCTGCCAGAGCGGTGTGCCGCTGCCACAGCTGCTGAATGTGTCAGAATACAACCCCAACACGTTTCTGTTCGAGCCCAAATCAGAGCTGGAGCGCAGGTTTGCACAGCTGCCACTGCCGCTGCCGCCACCCCTGCTACTGCCGCCAGACCCGCCTGCCCTTCCCGCTTGCCAGCCCGCCTTCGATCACACCCTTCCCACGGCCCCCCTGGGTACCTCCCCGCCACCCGCGCCTGCAGCGGCAAGCCCACCTACCCAGCGTTGGAGGACTGGATTGAAATCTTCCGGCACTCCATCGGCTCCTTCCGACGCACCGCTGAGGCCGACCCCTCGCGCCCTCAAGAGGAGAGCGCCGCCGGGGCGGCCGCCTTTGCAGATGCCTACCTGCAGCTCGTGAACGAGGTGGAGAGGCAGGCTCTGAAGGAGAGCAGCAGCAGCGGCAGTGGGGGCGGCAGCAGCGGCGGCAGTGGCGACAGCGGCGGTTATGGCAGCAATGGCCATGTGCAGCGGTTGGGCTGTCTGGAGCTGTGCCGGATGCGGTGAGAGGGGGGAGGGCTGGGGTGGCTGCTGCCTGCAGCTGTTTTTGTTAAGATGAAAAAGCTGGTGCTGTTATGAAGTCCCCTTTGGGCTCTGCTGTTATACTGCAGACATGCCGGCCGGCATGCAGGCAGCGGCACCTCATCACGCAGCATGCACCCAAGCAGCTGCACACACCTCTAGTGTGCGTGTTTGCAGCGCCCCTGCATACCGGCCTGCCTGCCTCACTTTCCGGTTGATACAAGTGGGGAGCTCTGCTGGCCGCTGGGCTCCAAAGACGTGTACAGTTCTGGGTTCAAGATTCTGGGACACGTGCCCTCTCATCAACAGCTGCTCTGCTAAAGCCCTGTCTTCCCTCCGTCAATATCACACATGCTGCAGGGAGGATGCCCTGCTGGCAGCCGGGTTCACCGACATCTTTCTGCCCATCAAGGCGCGGGAGAACACGAGCGCGCTGGGCCTGCTGCCCGACGTGTGCGCTGAGCTGGACCAGCACACAGAGCAGGTGGGCAGGCAGGGTGCATGTGGGCATGGCGTAGCGTGCTTGGGAAGGCTGCGAGCGTGCTTGGGAAGGCTGCGAGCGTGCTTGGGAAGCGGTGGGGTGGAGAGTGGGTTCCCATGCGGGGGGTGGACTCAACCTTTTGAAAGAACAGCCCTGCACCCTGCCTGCTCCTGTGCCCTTCCGAACGCCCACCTGCCTGCAATGCAGAGGGACCGGTGGGATGCGGTCATCCGTGGCGTGTTTGCAGGGTGAGCTGCCTGCCTGTGCAGCTGCTGGCCCTGTCCGGGGCGCTTAGGTGCCGGCTGCCTGCGACCACTGGCCCAAGCCCTGCCTGTGTGCTGGGCCCGCCTGCTGGGGCCTCCCTGCACGCAGGCGTGCCCATTGGCCGTTGTTATCTTGGCGCTCAACTAGCGCGCCCCATCTGCCTGCCCCGGTCACCCACCCCCCACCTCGTGCAGCAACATTTTTGACCTGGGCTGTGCGGCAACCACAGACATGTACCACCAGGTGGGCAGGGCTGGGTGTGGCCTGTCCATGGATTGTAGTGGCATTGTAGTGTTAGGCGGTGCGGGTCCCCCCTACCTGCATCCCAAGCAGTCTCTCCTCAACCATACGCAGCAGTTCTCGCTTGCGGCCCAAGCACCTCCTCCTCAGCTTCAACCCGCTTGCTTACCGCAACCCTTCCCCGCCTTCCCTGCAGGGGGGCGTGTCTTTCCACGACACACGCGATAAGCTGCTGCCCAGGCCGTGGGTGGTAGACGACATGGATGCGCTGCTCGACCGGCTGTGCAGGCAAGCCGTCTTTCTTTCTTGTAGTGTGTCATGTGATGTGTTGGGGACGGGGGTGCGGTGCTGTGCAGGCTGGCAGGTGAGCGTTCTGTCTGTCTCATGTGCTGCGGTCTGTGACGTGTTGGGACGCGCGCGCTGCTGTGCAGGCTGTGCAGGGTGTGTGTTTGTGTTTGAAAAGGCAGGGCATTTGCACTGTAGTTAGTGACAGATGCGCTGGGGCACCGGCTGCACAGATGGGTTGTTTTCCTCTGGTACTGCAAGTGCTGCTCCTGCAAGTGCTGTACCATAAGTGCTGTTACCTTCGAAATGGGGAGCCCGGGAAAGCAAGGGCGGCCAGCATGGCGCCGCGCACTAGAAACAAGCGTGTGGTGCGCGGCGGTGTGAGGAACAAAAAATGGATGGTGGGGTCGTAAGCTGGACTCCCAGCATGGGGTTGTTGTATCATGGGGCGGAAGCCGCACACTCAAGAGCGATGTGTTTTATGGGCTTCTTGCATTCGTATGCATGGGAGGAAGCAGGACAGAAGCCGAATGGTTCTGGGCTTCCCTCAGTTGTGGTAGGGCAGAGACGTGAAGAAAGGGATGGAAGAAAGGTGTGTGGACGACAGAGTTGCTGGAAAGTGTAGGATAAACCCGCCACAGTGGGGCATGTTGTTCGAAAGGGTTGGGTCCAAATAAAAGAGTCGCCAATGAGCGGCGGCAGTGGGACTGGCGAGTGCTGAGATAAGGGGCATGAATGGGGGGCGGGAGCAGTACACGCATGGCAGCAGTACACGCATGGAGTGGGAGATGGGGGCGGGAGAGTACACGCACAGGGGCAGTACATGCATGGAGTGGAAGCAGTACATGGGGCAGGCATGGCTGAGACACGACATGATGACAGCATATGGTCCAGCAGCACGAACATGTTGGCTGCGGGGCCGTGAAGAGTGGGATGGCAGGGAAAGAACAACATGTGTGTGCGCACAGGCAGCTGGATGGAGATGGAGTGGGGAAAAACAGGCTGTGGGGCAAAGATGGGCGGCAACGCTGCCCTGCACACATGGGCAGGGCCTGTCTGCAGAGAAGACAGCAGGGATTAGGGCGCAGCATAGAGGTCGAGGTAGGGATGCAACAAACACAAGAAGAAGGGCTCTTGCTTTGAACCGGGGGCACAGCATGGGATGCACCTGCTGAGGCTGCTGAAAAAGGGTGAGTAGAGGAAGGGGGCATGCATGCATAAATGGTCTGCGGCTGCAAAGCTGTGTGTGTGTGTGTGTGCCCTGGTTCATTTATCATTCCAACAGCTTAGCTGTTGCCAAGCCAAGCGGTGGCAGTGTGTGCTGTACAGGGTTCATTGAGATGTGCCTGAGCCACCTGAGCAGCTGCTGTTATAAGCTAATCAGGCCCCAGGCTTGAATAGCGACCCTGGGGCGCTCTCAAATGAGGGGCGGCCGCTGCTGTAGTTGCTACCGCCGCCGGCACCGCCCGTGCCTGTTGCGCTGCCGAACAAGCTGTTGCCCACCCCGCTCCTGGGGCTGCCCAGGCAGCTGCTGGCGGCGCTGCCGCACGAGCGCCAGCCGGGCATGGCAGGCATCGCTGGCGCCAGGCTGGCGATGGCCGCCTGGGTGGCCTCCTCAATGGAGTCGCCTCGGGCCATGGCCAGCCTGATCTCGTCCAGGGAGCCCTGCGGGCACCAAGCAACATTGTAGGTAGGAAACATTGAGTAATAGCCCGTGTATTTTGGATCACCCTGGCCAGCACCAGAAATTTCGCCCAGGGAGCCCTGCGGGCACGTGGGGCGGGGCGCGACACGCTGGGGTAGAAGCAAACTAGCAGGGGGAAGGTGTGCACAGCTAAGCGTGGTCTGCTGTACAGCTATCGCGCCAAGGGAGCGTTACACAGGAGAACCCCATCTTCTGCCTGCCTTCCCACCCCCAAAGTAAACAATATGAATTCTGGAGCACGGTTGTGCACCGGTCGCTCACCTCTAGCTGCTGCTTTGCCAGGTGCTGCCTGGCCCGCTCCAGCTGGCAGCCCAGCTGGCCCGCGAAGCTGCCCAGCAGCTGCCGTTCTGCGGCGCTGGCGGGGTGCGAGAGCGTGAACACAGCACTGCCAGCGCAGCCACGCCCGCCCGGCCCATAGCGCAGCGGCAGGCACAGCGTAGCAGGGGTGCCGCCCGCGCCGCAGTCGCTGTCGCCCGCGCCGCAGTCGTTGTCGCCGGCGGGTCTGGCCGGGCTGACCGGGGCCGAGGGTGGCGGTGCCGGGGCAGGTGAGGCCCAGGGGCACCTCTCTTCAGCCTCGCTGCTGCCGCCTCCTCCCGCCTCCTCCTCCTCTTGCTGCTGCTCCGGTGGCAGCTGCACCCCGACAGTGAGAAGGCCTGGCACTGCTGGCCGCACACGTGCAGCCGTGTCTGGCGGCAGCGGGGCGCCGTGCACTAGCGCGGTGGCGGCAGCAGCGGCGGCACAGGCCAGCTGATCTGCTGCTGAGGGCAGCTCAGATGAGAGCTCCTGCCATAGCGCGACGCCCTCGTCCTGCTTCAAGCGAAGGGGAGGGGGCGCGGGTGGGTGAGGAGAAAAGCAGTGCTTTGGACAGGCGGGGAGGTGGGCAAAACGGCACAGAACGACGCTGGCGGTGCTGCACAGGATGCAGAGGGGAGGGAGGGAGGGCTATTCTAGAGCCGCTGCTGCCGAGGGGTCGCTCACATCCGACTCGCCAGCGGAGCCGCCGGCGGCAGGCTCTGCCGCTCGCACGCCGCCGGTCCAGGGCTGTCCGGCAGCGCCGCAGGGGGTGATCCAAGGCTGTTGGAAGGGGCTGCCAGCGCCCGCCCCCGCCAGTGGCGACGCGAGGGTTGGCACGCAGGCCCCGAAGGGCGAGGGGGGCACGGCGGGGCCGCGTCTGGGGTTTGTGACGCTCAGCAGCGGCGGCATCTGACCGTTTAGAGAGGCGGGCTTGTTATGAATGCGTCCAAGGGCAAGGCTGGGCCGCAAGTACCATGGACACGTCAGCATTATGCCAGCCCCACGTTCCCAAAGGGCAGCCAAAGGGGCGCCGTTGTGCCACATCCCAGCTGGGCAATGTGATTTTTTCCAGGCAGCCATACATGTGCTCATTTGAATCCGTTGCATGCTGCTATATTAGATCCAAGCGGCACAAATGAACACGGCTGCATGAGGGTTTAGACGTGTGGGGTGGCCGTGTGCACGACGTCACCGCAGGCGTCACCGTGACCTTCCTCCTGCCAACCGCCCCCTCCCTCTTGTTGCCCCTGCCCCCATGCTCGTCCGCCCATGCAGCCACACCTACCAGCGGGTAGTGATGTTTGTGGACAATAGCGGCGCAGACATCCTGCTCGGTGGGTGGGCTCTCTTGGGACGCCTGGCCCCTGGGCCCTTGTTTAAATTCCTGGAATAAACCAGCTGCCAGCATGAGCGAGTGGTGGGTGACATCATGTACCTTACTCTCCCTGCTGTCCATCTCGCCTTTCACACAGTTGCCATGCACAGTCTGCGCCCTCTGCCCTGCCCCGCCCTCCCCGCCTCCCCTTTGCAGGCATGCTACCCCTTCGCTCGCGAGCCGCTGCTGCAGGGCACCGCCGTCGCAACAGCCGCCAACCCAGCGCCTCCCCTGCCTGCCTCCCTCCTCTTGCAGGCATGCTGCCCTTTGCTCGCGAGCTGCTGCGGCACGGCACCACCGTTGTCATAGCCGCCAACTCTGCCCCATCCATCAACGACATCACAGCGGCTGAGCTGGACGCGCTGCTGCCGCAGGTAGGGGTGGGTGGGGCGGGGCAAGGGGTGCTGTCCTGTGCTTTTGCTTTGCCATGCTGGGCTGTGCTGGGCTGTGCCTAGAGAGTCACTCCGAGCCGACCTGCCCCTTTTCTCTTCTCACCTGCCTATCCCGCCGTGGCCCCCGCCCATCTCCCCCACCCACCAACTGCCCGCCCTGCCAAGTTGTGCTGTGCAGATCTGCGCCGCCGACGCCGTGCTGTGCAAGGGGGTGTCCAGCGGGCGGCTGATGCTGGTGCACAACGGCAGCGGCCTGCCAGTCATCGACCTCTCCCAGGTGGGTGCCAGCTTGTTTAATTAACAGCATGTTCAAGTAAACTATGGCCATGTGTGTCAGCTATGTTTCATCGAGCAGCTGCATGTATGTCACGTGTTCCTGACATTTTCCGTACCCAGGGCCATCGATCTCTCAAAGAGGAGGGCCGCAGTGCTGCCGCAGAGGCCTTTGCGCCCGTTGCACGCGCCGTGTGTGCAAGTCGGCCCTGCTGAGCGGCGTGGGGCAGGCGTGCTGTGCCTGCGCTGTGCCTGTGCTGCGCCTGGTGGGATCCGTTGCTCCCTCCGGCCCATACCGTATGCCCTGATCGTGATACCACTTCACCTGACGCCCACCAGTGCTCCCCTGCCACCCCCCGCCCACCCGTGTGCCAGGTCAGCGCTGAGCTGGCAGAGGCGGCGACCGGTGCTGACCTGGTGGTCCTGGAAGGCATGGGGCGCTCCATCGAAACCAACCTGGCCGCCCGCCTCAGGTGCGCATGGCTGTGTTGTGTTAGAAGAGTCACAGCCAGCTGCCCCCGTCCCGCTGCAGCTGCAATGCGCTTAACAAAGGGGTGACAAGTGGTTGCATTGGGAGCTGCCCCTGCACACCCGACCTCCCCTTGTGCCCCATGCCGCTGCAGCTGCGACACGCTCAACGTGGGGATGGTGAAGCACCCAGAGGTGGCGGCAGCGATGGGCGGCCGCCTGTACGACTGCGTCTGCCAGTTCCGGCGGGCGCCGGGCGGGCGGGGGTAGCTCCCTGGCAGCAGCACCTTAAGCGCTGCTCAAGCGTTGGGCAACGCAGCTGCGCAGCAGCATCTTGGGCGGTGCTCAGAAATGGTGGGACCCGAAGGCAGCATTTTGACTTTCCGTGTGCCCCACGACCCAGAGGCTGCCGCCATGTGACCACATATTTACTAGTTCAGCACAGCGGTCGCCTGCGCTCAGCCTCTGCAGCCGGATGCTAGGATGCCTCTGAATGCTGGCCGCTGGGTCGAGGAGAAGCAGCAGCAGCGGCAGCACAGCCAGAGACGGCAGCGGCGGCGTTGGGGGCCAGCAGCGCCAGGGCCAGCCGGGCGATAGGGGTTAGGGTTTTAGGGTTTTAGGCGGTGTGGGCGCGCTCGCTGGGTGCTTCAGGCGTGTCTGTCTGGGCACCAGCTTTCAGCGTATGTGTCTCTCCTGCATGGCGGCAACGCAACCCCTGGCTGCTAACACCTCACGGAGTGGTGGCTCTTGGGCACAGCGCTGCAACGCCTGCAGATCAACGCCTGCATGAATCACTTGTTCTTGCAGCGCTTCAGTATCAGACGAAACACGTAGGGGACACGTCAATGGCATCAGATCAAACAATGGTGGAGAAACAAGGCAACTCAATTGTTCAGTTCATTCAGTCGGGTCACGAGCTAAAAATGCTGGCCAGCAGGCGCTTCCAGCGGGAGCCGCCGCCATTGGTACTGCTGGGCGCACTGCTGCCGCTGCTGCTGCTACTGCTGACTGGCGTCATGGTACTGCGGCTGCCTGACTCGCTTCTGCTTCTGCTGCTGCTGCTGCTGCTGCTGCTGCTGCTGCCGCCATCCTGCAGGCTGGTGTGCAAGTCGCTGTCGCCGGCACCGTCGCCCTTGCCCTGGCGCGGCGAGGCGTGAGAGCCAACCGGATGCTTGCCGTGCAGCACCTCGTCTCCCAGCGCCTCCTCCTTGCTCATCTCTCCGGCTGCCAGCATGCGCGCCTCCACGTGCTGCGCCTGCCGCCGCTCGGCGCGCTGCTGCTTCCGCTGAGCCCGCAGCTCCTGCCGGCGCTGCTGCCGCTGCTGCCGTGTCTGCCCCTGTTCAGCAGACCGACGCGGCGCCTTGGCCTGCGCGCTGCCTGCCGCACGCTCCCACTCCTGCCCCTCCTGCTGCTGCTGCTGCTGTGGCGGTGGCTGCTCATCTACTGCGGGCAGCTGCTGCTGCTGCTGCTCAGCCCTCTCCTGCTTCCGCCGCCGCCACTCTTTGCCCTCCTGTGCTGCTGCACCACTGCCATTCACCTCTGCTGCTGCTGCTCCTGCCTGCTGCTGCTGCTGCTTCCGCCGCTTTGCCCTCACACTCTGCTGCCGCTCCGGCCGCCCCTCCTCCTGCTCCTCCGACCCCTCCTCTGCACCCAGCCGCTCGGCACGGCGACGCTCCCCCTCTGCACGCTGTGCCTGCTGCCGCTCCACGTGTTGCAACCGGCGGGCCAGCTTGCGGGCCTCATCCACCTCCTGCCGTGCCTGCTCCACTTCCCGCCGTGCCGCGCGCTTGGCCTCCTTCTCTGCCGCCCACTGCGCCTGCCGCTGCTCCTCCAGCTGGGCCAGCTCGTTTGAGAAGCACTCCATCATGCTTTCCAGCTCGGGGCGGGAGGGCTGCAGCACGAGGACTGGGGAGGTAACTATGAGAACACATATGACGCTCAACCCCTTCCATCACCGACTCCAGTTCGGGGCGTGAGGGCTGCAGGAAGGAGGGAAAGCAAATGAGCAAGCGCGCCTGACAAGCAGTCCACCACGCTGTCCCGCTCGGGATGGCGGGGCTCCAGGACACAGCAAGTGAGGGGCACGGAAAGCAGGAGGAAAGGGCAGGCACTCATGAGAGGCGGAGCAGCCGGTTGGGTGCTGATGAGTGCAGGGTGTGGAAAGGATTAGGGCCAGAAGGAAGGCACCCGTTGAAATAACCACTCCACCTCTGACAGAAGCGCCCTCCCAGCCCCGCCCCCAAGAGGCGCCTCCCCCACCCCTCCCAGCCTGCCTTTGCTCCTTCCCACCCAGCGGCACCCAGCCTGGCAGCCCCCCGCCCCGCGCGTTCATATCCCTCACCCTTCCCAGCGCCGCCGACCGACCGAACCCACCCCACCTGGTCTGCAATGTCGATGCCGCTCTTACTCATGCGGGTGAGCCGCTTCAGGCCCTTGTCCAGCAGGTGGCAGATGCGGTCAGCCTGCGCCTGGACCTGCAAGGGACGGTTGAGTGGTTTGTGATGAACCAACCAGTGGGTTGTGGTGAACTAGGACATGCACGAAAGTGCAGCAACAGCAAGCAGCTCCGGATGGCCACAACTGCAGCACCGTCAAGCAGCCCCCCGCTCACCTGCTCCCGCTGGGGGAAGGTGTCTGCGTCAAACCGGTAGCTGAGCCACAGCCAGAGCATGACCACCTGCATCATAACAAGTGATACAAAGTGTAGGTGTTCTCGACTTTGCAACGCACACAGTGAGGGCGGCAGCGGCCATGGGCGGCTCCCAGGGGGACAGCAGAGTGGCGGCGCCCTGGCAGCGGCGCAGGGTGCACGGCGGCGACGGCGGTGCAGGGTGGCGGCGGCGCAGGGTGAAGGCAGAGGCCAGCCACATGGCGACGTCGGAGCACAACCCGCCCCCGCATGGCCAACCAAGCCACCTGATGCGCCGCCGCCATGTGCCAAGGATCAATCGTCATGAGAAGCCTACAAACAGCCTGCCCTTGTCCCCCGCTCCAAAAAGGCATATGCCAGCTGGGACAGCCCCTCCTGACCACCTCCCTTCCACAATGCCCCCACGTGGTGCACCGCCTCCTCAACTGAGGGGACAGTGTGCACTGCCCTTTGTTTGCAAACGAGGGCGAGAAAGCCAGCGCCTCAACTGGTGCGCCACCTCCTGTACCTATACCTCCTGTAAAAGGCGCACCCTTTGCTTGCAATCAGAAAACAAGGCCGGCCCCCCACCTGGTGCGCCGCCTCCATGTGCCGCAGCTCGTCGGTGCTCGAGGGGATGCGGTCGGGGACGGAGATGTCCAGGGTGACCGGCAGGCCCTGGCTGCAGCGGCACAAGGGCAGGGCAGACGCGGAGTCAAACGGCTGTGAAGACAGGTGGGCAGGCGGGCAGGCAGGCAGGAGCCGTGGGAAGACTTCGGGCAGGCCCTGGCCTGGTGCAGCGGCACAAGGGCAGGGCAGACGCGGAGTCAAACGGCTGTGCAGACAGGCGGGCAGGCGGGCAGGTGGGCGGGAACGGTTGGAAGACTTCGGGCAGGCGGCCTTGGGGGCAGGCAGGGCAGGGCAGGGCAGGGCAGGGCAGGGCAGGGCGGGGCAGAGTGCAGGGGACCCCCCCTTCCCCAACTCCTGACGCACTGCACACGCACACAGTCACCCACACACCCACCTGTACTTTGTGGCAAAGTGCAGCAGGGCGGCGCCCAGGCGCAGGTCGGAGGCGGAGGCGGGGGCCATGCAGAAGGAGTAGGAGTCGCGGATGGACAGGCCCAGCTGCACAACAAGAGGGAGGGTGCGTGAAGACAGATGTGGTGCCAGCGGCTGTGGTGTGCTGTGTGGTAACGAAATGGACAGGCCCAGCTGCGGGGAGGAAGGAAGGAAGGGTGTGGTTGGTGTCTGTGCGGTAGCGAATTGACGGGCCCAGCTGCAAGCGTGAGAGGGTGTGGATCATAGGTGTGGGGAATACATTAAAGGCAGGAGTGGGGCCACCTGCTGCGGTGTGCTATGTAGCCTACTCGTCACAGCTTTTCACATCCCCAAGAGGTGTGCTGTGTGGTAACAGTTGGACAAGCCCGGCTGCAGGGAATCAGCACACAGAGGGTGATCCGAGGCAGGCATGCGTGTGCCCCCACCTGCCCCAGCAGATGCGCCGCCTCCATGACGCTGTCCTGCCGGCAGAAGAAGTAGGAGGAGTCCAGCAGGGCCTGCTGCTGGAACGCCTCCAGCAGGGCGCTGCAGCGGCGGGGAGGTGGGCGGGCGGGCCGGCAGGCAAAAGAGTGGGAGGGTGGGGCAGGCAGGGTGGGGCGGCAGCGGGGAAGAGTGTAGGGGTTGCGGCAGGGCACGGGATGACGGAGTCGTGACGCAAGTGCTTGGCAGATGGTGCAGAGAACGAAGGGGTGGCACGTGACGATGCTTCAGCGTGCCTGCTGCCGCAGCGCCAGCTGTGCAGCATGTTGCCAGGGGGAGGCCAGCGGGCACCCTCACGAGTCCAGCCTCCGCCCGCCCGCCCGCCTGCCCGCCCCTGCCAAGTGTGGATGTGCCTTGCCTGTAGGGCTCGTCGGGGCGCTGCCCCGCAAACACCTCGAAGTGTTCAAACTCAGGGAAGAGGCCGGCGGAGGGTGTGGTCAGCTCCTCCAGAGGGACCTGCAGGGGGGGAGGGGGGCGAGGACGTTTTTGGTTGTCGGGGCAGGGCAGGGGAGGAGAAGGAGGGGGGGGAGGACAGAACGGGGGCAGAGAACGGGCAGTTGCCACGAGTAGGGGCAGGGGCGGGACCTGCAGGGGAGGAGAGGGCAGGGGGCAGAGCTTGCAGTTGCCACGAGTAGGGGCAGGGGCGGGGCCGCGCCATGTTGGCAGGGCGGCCAAGTAGGCAGGCGCTGCCAGCCCGCCGCCCGGCCCGGCACGCTTGCCACCCCTGCTCCCCTCCTACTGACCTCGAGCAGCTGACGAGGAAGCCTGCACTGCCACTGCCCACCCCCCGCTCACCACGCTGGCCTGCTGCAGCTGGCAGTTGGACCTGCACAGCCGCCGTGCCCCCCAACCCTCCTCCTGCCTAGGATAAGATCACCCCACAGGGAGCCCTGCCACAGGGAGCAGCACACACGTGTCCCGCTCACCGCCAGCGCCTCCTGCAGGCGGGCCACGTCTCCCGGGTCCCGGCACGTGGCCAGCCCGTTGGGCCACTGGCTGCTGCGCCGCCCCGCCCGCCCCGCAATCTGCTTCAGCATGCTGACGCTCACGGGCACGCGCTTGTTGCCGCCTGCGAGAGAGGAGGCGGACATGGGGCGGGGGTAGTGGACGTGGGTCAGTTCCATGTGAGGCAGGTGCTGAGGTCACTATGGTGCGGTACGGCTGCGGCATGGCATGCTCACCCTTGAATGCCTAACCAAGCCTGCCCTCACCACACCCAAGCAGCAGGCCAGCCGCCAGGCAGCCTGCCCATCGGCAATCTCCCCCCCCCACGGGCAAGATCCTGAGAGCAGCCACATGCTCACCCTCAAACTTGGAGACGGCGTGGAATATGACGCGGCGGATGTTGAGGTTGAGCCCCATGCCCACCGCATCGCTGGCAACCATCACGCGGTACGCATTGTCTGCGGTACCAAGGGGCGAGTACAGGGGCAGGGACGGGGCAATGTGGCGGTACAGAGGGTGAGTCGTAATGACACAGTTCAAAGGGCCATGCATGGTGGTACAAGGCAGGAAGGCGCAATGGAGGGCAGAGGTGGACCGCCCAGCCAGCTCACCCTGCTCGTTGAACAGCTTGGCCTGCTGGCGCCGCGTCTCCGGGGGCAGGGCGCCGTACACCACGCACGCGCGGTGCTTGGTCTCCTGCAGCAGGCCAGCAAGGGAGTCAGGAGGTGGGGCGGGAGGGGGGGGGGGGACAGCGAGGGGCGTGAGGAATGGCAACCTTGAAAAGTTGCCCACACGCCGCTCGTGTCAGCCACCTCCATCCCACCCTTCACGCGCTTGCACCCCTGCCTGCTCAATAAAGTGCTTGATACAAAATGGGCCGGAACGCAACCAAATCTTGATACCAGCAAACAGCAAAGGAGCACAGCAGCAACCCACCTGCTCGATGAGCTGCTTGATGTCGTAGATCTCTCGCCGGCTGAATGCCACAATGCAGTCGCCCGGCTGCACGCTGGCGTAGCCACCCACGAGGCCATCCTCCTCCACCTGCGGAGGCAGCGACAGCCAGGCAGGAGCGAGGGGTGGGGCGGGTAGGTGGCTATCAGGCACGGCAGGCGGGAAGCAAGGTGAGTGGTGTGGCTGGGAATGCAGCAAAGACTGGGCCCAGCCGCCACCCCCGCAGCGGTTGCGGCGGGCGCTGAAGAAATGCAAAGTCGCAGGCCACCACAAAGAGTGCCGTGAAGCCGTTGTGCGTGTTCAGCGCAGGCTGCAGTCCCCGGCTGCACAATGGACTTAGAGTGATGAGGCTCACAGAGAGGGTGGTGAAGCGGTCGTATGTTTTGAGCTCAAACTGCTCCCCCATCTCCTTGCAGATCTTGCGCACCAGGGGGACCGCTGCAGGGAGCACAGCGGGCACAGCAGGCACAGCAGGCACACTAGTGTAAGCAGGTTGCATATCTCATGCACCACGGGGACCGCTCAGGAGCACAGCGGGCACAGCATGGGAGCAGTTCGGTCGAATCATGTGCTTGCAGCGGGCCAGTGTATAGCCGTGTAGATGCAGGATGAGACAAGCTACCGTGTGCGACATCAGATTGACGCCACCACACACCCCTCCAGGCCCTGCACTCCGTTTGCTCACCTGAGCCGTCGCCGCAGAGGTGCACCTCGTTGGCTGGGACACCCATCAGCGCACGCGTCCAGGCCCACCCCCTGCAGGGGTAACAAGCAAGCAAGCAAGCAAGCAGGGAGGCGGTGAGTTGGCCACTTGAGGCGCACGTGGGCGCTGCAGGAGAGCAGGTGTGCAGCAGGCTTCTCCTTCTTCTCCTGCCTGCCCCCTCGCCCACCCACCGCCCCTCGCCCCAAATCAAATGTCCTTGCCTCATTGTGCACCCACTGCACATGCCGCAAGCCATGCGCCTACGCGCTGCGCTCTCAAGTCCCCTCCCTGGCTGACGGAGGAGGCCCGCCCCGCAAGCTAACCGCACGCGTACGCCCCGCTCCCCCCACCTGCTCTCATCCCCAATCATCTGGATCTCGTCAATCACCGCCACGTCCACCCGCCGCTGCATGTTCACCATCTCAACAGTGCAGGCCGTGTGCCCTGCGCCCGGCACCTCCCGCCGCTCCTGGCCTGTTGAGACGGGTCGGGCATGCCGGTTTATGTGTGTGTGTGTGTAAGTACAAGCGTTCACGGGCGGGCACAGGCAAGGCTGGGGACACATGCTGCTCTGCGGGCATGATGCACTCTCGTGCCTCCAGCCGCAGGCTAGGCAGTACACCTTCTGCACGTACCGCCCTCTCCTCCCGTCGCCTCACTGACCGGTGATGAGGTTGCAGTACAGGCCGTTAGCGTTGCATGTGTCGTACACCTCCATAGCCAGCAACCTATGCAACACAAGGCGGTGGGGTGCGAGGGGCGGGATGAGGGTGGCGTTGAGAACACGGGCATGGGCGCACGGGAGCAGCCGCGCAGCACAAGCACGGGGGAGCTGCTACTGAAGCCACCGTCTTGAAACACCCTCACGTTATTTGGCAGCGCCCGCCCCTAACCCGCCCGCTCTCGCGCCCGCCCAACTGAGGGGGCGGGGCCGCAGTACTGTACACATGTGTCTTGACACGGCAAACAGAGTGGAAGCCGGCCGCAGTGCATATGTACCTCAGGGGCCCGCAGTACACCCCGGACTTGGCTGCCCGCATGGCCTGCAGCGCATTGTACGTCTTGCCGCTGTTTGTGGGGCCGGCGTGGTAGACGATGCTGCAGGGGAGGCAACAGAGAGGAAGGGCAGGGAGCAGTCGAGTGATGGAAAGGAACCGGTTGAGGAGCTGCCCTGCCATCTGTCCGGCATCTACCAGGCGCCCCAACTGCCTACGGACAGGAGCATGTCTGCATGCGGCTGCCGCTGCTTCCGATTTGTTCCCACTGCCACATGCCTGTGCACGTGGCACTGCTTGCTTTAGTCACATAAGGCAGGTTCACAGGCACGGCCTCACGCCCCATGCACACGCGCACCGCCGCTGCAGCGCCCGTGCCACGGGAAACCACTGGTGTGGGTTCCGCAGATCCACTGTTTTCACCATGTCTCTGCACGGCGGCGGGCGGGGCAGAATGGGAAGTGGCCGGGCAGAGGCCGGGTGGGCAGAGGCCGGGTGGGTACATGCGAGGTGGGCACAGGCAGGCAGGCAGGCAGGCAGGCAGGCAGGCAGGCAGGCAGGCAGGCAGGCAGGCAGGCAGGCAGGCCTGTGGGGGACGAAGCAGTGTTGCTGACTGCCGTTGAGGGCCGTCGCCTGTTCTACAGCTGCCACCTGCGCTACAACTGTACTGCTGTTCCGCTCACCTGTACGCCTTGATGTCTGCAGTGTACCGCTCCAGCACAAACTGGGCAAAGTAGGGGAACAGCGCATCCTGGCTCGCCTTCCCCAGCTGCAGGGGTGGACACGAGAGCAGCGGCGGCAACAGGTGGGCAGCAGGTGGGGTGCTGCCAATGCGGGAGGTTCAAGGCGGCAGGTGCACGCATGCTATGCAAAGAGCAGGACGGACTCTTTTTGCTGGCAGGGGCGGCTCATGGAGCACTGCGGGCCACAGAACAGCAGCAGGTGCGATCGATCACCTGCCACCTGCACCTGCCACATGCACCCAAGGGCCCAGCCCTCCCGCCCATCAGCACACCCACCCATCGACTGCCCAACTGCACCACCCTGCCCACCTGCAGCGGCAGCAGCGCGCTGCACAGCTCCGGGTCCATCCCTGCCAGCAGGAACTCCTCAAACTGGGGCATGGCCTCGCGGTACAGCTGCGGCACATGGGGGGGGCGGGCAGGCAGTACAATAGGTTGGCACATGGTACAGAGGCGGTATAGCACACGGTACAGGGAAAGCAGGCAGGTGAACTTTACGTGCCGGTAAGCCGGCCGCGTCCCACCAGCGCAGCCCCAAACCTGCTGCAGCCACGCCTTGCGCAAAAGCCGCCACAAAGGCTTGTATAGCACCAGGCTCCCTGCCTGCCACTGCACCGACCAACCTCCTACAGCCACAAGATCTGTCGGCCCTGTCTTCCCAGACATAACACACATCAGTGAACATGCCTACCTGCCCTTCCCTTCCACAGCACCAGCACACAGGCCACGCGGCCCACCAGCCCCCTTACCTTGCTGTTGACATACAGCGCTAGCGCCTGATCTTTCACTGCTCCTGAATGCTGGAAGTTCTTCAGCAGCACGTCAAAACGCTCGCGCTCACCCGGCTGCAGCACCAGCAGCGGCTGTGGAGAGCTGCTGTCGCCGCCGCCGCGCAGCGCCGCAGCCGCCGCCCGCTCCTTTACTTGCTCATATGGTGGCAGCACGGGAGCGAGCGGCTGTGCTGCTGCCACGGCGCTGCCGCTGCTGCTGCTACTGGCGCTGCTGTTGCCGGCGCCGCTGCTGCTGAGGTGGCGCAGCAATGGGGAGTCCAGCCGCCACAGCAAGTGCGAGCTAGTAGGGCCGGAAACACCAGCAGGCAGTGCACTGCCGCCGCCGCCAGCTGCCGCCGCTGCCGCCATGTCGATGCATGCTGCCGGCCCTTGGCGCAGCAACAGCAGCTGCTTCAGGGGCAGGGAACGTCCCCGCCGCAGCACCGCTAAACTCATAAAACAGCGCTGCTTCAAGGGCTCGCAAGTAGCAAGCCGCAAGCGGGTGGCTGAACCTCCAGCAACGGCGTGATGTTAGCTACCCCGGTCCTCTATATCAATCACCGGTTTCAACATCGCCTCCAAGCCAAGGCCACTCAGAGCCAGCACTCAGCAGGCAGAGCAGGGGCAATTGGAACTCGCCCCTGGGGCGTTCTGCGCAGCGCGGAACCAATGCACAGCACCTTTAGTGGTGCTGAGATGTGATCGAGCGATTGACAGCCATTAAGGCTGCAACCGCGCTGCAAACGTAGCTTTTCCGAGCCTTGGAGGCGCCCTGCTGTCCTGCTTTCAGCGCCCCGAACCCCTTTCAACGCACAGCGGCTGCCGCCATGTCGGGCCGCAATCCCATGGGCGCACGGCTGCCGCCGTCGCCGGCGTCGGCCGCACCGCGTGTGCTGCCAGACGGCTCGGTGTCGCAGCACCACGACGGCTCGTTCGGCGCCTACATGAACCACAAAATCAGCAAGCTGGGGGAGCAGTTTGCGGAGCGGGCGGCGGGGCAGCAGCAAACGCAGCTGTTCCGAGGGGTGCACTTGCACGTAAACGGATTCACGCGGCCTTCCCACCTGGTGAGACGCTCTGGGGCGCTCCAGGCACGCAGCCACGCTTGCGGCAGGCTGCAAGGGTGCTGATAGGCACACTCGAAAAATGCGTATGCAGAAGTCTGCCTAGCAGTGCCGCAGGTCTGCCTTGCTGGAACGCTGGGGGTGCAATTCATGAGCGAGCCGCTGTGGGCATGGCTGGTAGCTGCTCCGGCCCTCAGCTGCCAGTGGGCGTTCAAACCTGTGCCCTGCGGGAACTTGCAGGAGCTGAAGCAGCTGATGGCGCTGCATGGGGGCCACTTCCACAACTACTACCAGCACCCGCCTGGTGGGTGCTGCCTGCTGGCAGGCTGCCGGGTCCTGCACGGCCATCATGTGCGCATGGATATGGTGAAGGGCGAATCAGCTGATGTGGCTGTGCACGGGTGCTCCGCTGCTGTTTTGTAGGCTGCATGCTGAACCTAGCCCTGGGCAGTTGCACCTCTTGCTTAGCCCATGTGCCGTGCGCGCCCAAGGTGTGCTTTCTTTCCTCCCCGCCTGTCTCCTCCCCATGCAGTCACCCACATCATCTGCTCCAACCTGCCTGACGCCAAGATCAAAGAGTACCAAAGAGCGCGCAGCCCCTGCCCTGTCGTGCGCCCGGAGTGGGTGGTGGACAGCATACACGCAGGGCAGCTGCTGCCGGTAAGTGAGCAGTATGCGTGAGAAACGTGCGGTGTCAGGGCAGAGGTGGCGGTGGTGCGCAGCACTTGTGTGTGTGTGTGCTGGGCAGCTTTTGATGATAAACGGCCGCCCGGCAGCGGCTGGGTTAAGTGGTGGAGAGCATAGGTGAACTGGTCTGTGCACCGGCATGTCTCTGCTGCAGAGCAGCTGCCTGCCGAACAGATCCAAGAGTATGCTCCCCCCCCACGTGTGATATCTGCCTGCTTCCATGCCTGCCTTGCTGGCTGGCGCAGATCCACGACTATGCCCTGTACCAGCTGCGGGACGCTCCAGGGCAGATGAAGCTCAAGGGCTTCCAGCAGGTGCTTTCCAAGGGGCAGGGATGGGGGTGGGAGGGAAGTGCAGGAGGCAGCGCTGATGTACGGTGCCGTGCTGTGAACAAGTGTGCGTTTGTGTTGGTGAAAAGCTGTGGCCAAGCTGTTTTTGCGATGCACTGTGTGCGCGTGCGGGCATGTGTTGATCGCTGCTGGTACGTGTTTGCCACGTGTGCGCAGATCCGGGCGGTGCAGCTGCCGCCCAGTGTGATCTATGGCGGCAGTGCGGGAGCAGTGGGACCGGCTGTGGCGGCGGCAGCAGCAGGCTCCGGCCAACAGTCGGCAGCTGGCTGTGCAGGCGCTGGAGCTGTGGCACAGGCGCCGGCTGGGATCAGCCTGCCAGCATCTGTCTCCACAAGGGAGGCAGGTGTGGCGCAGGCAGCATCAGGATCCAGCCTGCTAGCGGTCGCCTCTGCAGGGGCAGCAGGGGCAGCCTCCCTCCCAGATGCTGCGCTGCCTCCCATGGCTGCAACAGCAGCAGCAGGGCTGCGGCCGCCCCCTCCTCCGCCCTCTGCCCCAGCACCTGCGCTGGACGCACCAGGCCGTCTTGTCAGAACAGAATATGCATCCGGGGCACGGCCGCGCAGCCCAGGGACGGACACAGTGGCGGCAGCGGCAGCGGCAGCTGCAGCACGGCCGCGCAGCCCGGAGGCAGGCGCAGCAGCAGCAGCGGCAGCGGCGGCAGGTTATGACCCTGCTGAGATGCAGCAAGCGCAGCGGCTGGCCAACCGGCTGCGGGCTGAGTGCGAGGGTCTCAGGTGAGGTTTGGAACTGGCGTGTGGTCCATAGCTTTGGTTTGGAACTGGCGTGTGGTCCATAGCTTTGGCTTGGAACTGGCGTGTGGTCCATAGCTTTGGCCGGCAAGTCCTGAGGGTGAGCGGCACCTGTCAGCCCAGAGGCAAAGGCGCACGCAGCATGTCGGAAGCACCCCCGCTCTTTACATGCACGGCCACTGGGGGCGCGGCTGTCTGTGCTGCGCCCGTTGCCGGAGGATGCCCCACCTCATGTTGCACAACCTTGGCCCTATGCCAAAGGGCCGCACATGCCTGGCTGACCGAATTGGCGTTGAGGTTTTGGCGTGCAGGGGCCCGCCCAAGACGAGCCGCGAGGACCCTCGCTTTGTGGCCACCTACTTTCAGAACTCGCGCCTGCACCACATCGGTGCGCGCTGGCTGCAGCACTGTGCTGCGCAGTGCCACGCTGTGCTGTGTTGTGCTGCGGTTGTCCGCTCGGTGCGCATGCTGGTGTGCCGCGTAAGGCGCCCCCGGCACCGTGTTGCACTGCATCAGTCAACCCGCCTGCAAGCAGCCTGCCTGTCGATACCACGCCTGGCCTGCCTGGCTGCCTGCCTGCCTGCCTACGTGCCTCTATCCACCCCTTGCAGGCAGCTGGAAGGGGCGGGTGGAGGAGCTGATGGCGTCCCGAGAAGGCAGCCAGGGCCCTGTGCCCAGGCCGCCCTCCGTGGCCGCGCCCCGCACCATCATCCATCTAGACATGGTGGGTGGGAGAGCCCCGCACTTTTTTGCGAGGGAGATTAGGGGAGTTTACAGTTCAGTTGTGTACGTGACCGCCTGCCTGCTCCGCACAGGAGAAACATGGTTGCAGAGTATAGGAAGAAGAGGTGTCCCCCCGTCTTGTCCGACTAGCTATTGTGGTGACAGGAGAAGAGCACGTGTGTGGGCCCTCTGACTGTTTTGCTCGTGCGTGTTCTGTGTCGTGTGCAGGATTGCTTCTTTGCCGCGGTAGCAGAGGCTGCGTACCCCGTGCTCAAGGGCAAGCCCTTGGTGAGCGCAGCACAGCACGGCACAGCACCGGATGGCACGGCGCAGCATGGCACAGCACAGCACAGCACAGCATGGCCCTCCCCCAGCCCACATGTTGTCGGTCCATGGCACCCTTCGTCCCGTCACTCGTCCTTCTGGGCACCAAGCATCTACCCTGCCACCCGCCCCCCATACGGTGTGCCACACCACCAGAGCAGAGGCCAGTTGTGGACCCACCACGCCTGACCGCACTCACTTGCTCGCTGCACCCTCCTGCGTTCCGCACCCTGCGCAGGCTGTGTGCCACTCCGCCAGCGCCAGCGGCACCGGCGAGGTGTCCACCTGCAACTACGAGGCAAGAAAGTACGGCGTGAGATCGGGCGTCATGATCAGGTGTGGGGGCTTGCATGCATGCACCGCATGGGGGGGCACATGGATGGGCTGACACACCACGATATTGCACCGCATGGGGGGGCACCGCATGGGGGCACCGCATGGGCTGGCACACCACCACCATCAATGGGATGCACGGATGTGCTTGTGATGGGACACAACAGATGGGGGCTGGTACAGCACGCCTGTTTTGAGGAGCTGCAGGCAGGGCCCCTGCCGTCTGTGCTGCACCCATCGCGCTGCCCCTGCTGCTGCCCGCGCCCGCTGCCCTCCCCGCCTCGCAGCCGCGCTAAGGAGCTGTGCCCCGCCCTGCTGGTGGTGCCCTACATGTTCGAGCAGTACGATGCAGCCAGCGAGAAGGTGGGGGGAAGGTGGCTAGAAGCTGTTCGGCACAACAGGCAGTGGGGTGTGGGTGGATGGGTGATGCGATCAGATTCTAGTGAAACCAGCACGGCCCGCCTGCCTGCCTGTCTGCATGCGTGATCCCGTAACTCCAAGGCTGCCCCCGCCCACCCCGCCCCCCCTGCCAGGCGTACCGCATCATGCTGCGCCACACCTCCTGCGTCCAGCCGCTGAGCTGCGACGAAGCATACCTGGACCTCACAGGCAAGCAGCCGCTTGCCGCCTGCTGCTGCTGCTGCTGCCTGATCCCCGCTGCCGGCTTGCCTGCCCCGCCCGCCTGCATCCACCTATGATGTCCGCAGAAAGTCTGTGGTTCCTGCAAGCTGGCGCCTCACGGGCTGCCTCCCTGGTGTCCCGCGCTCCTGCCCTGCCCTGCGTGCTGCCTGCCCGCAGGGCTGGGCGACCCTGAGCAGATGGCGGCTGCGATGCGCGCCGAGATTGAGGCAGCCACTGGCTGCACAGGTGCGTGTCGCTGGGGGCGGGCAGCCAAATAGACCGTACATGGTTCGTAAGCAGCCAGGCCGCCAGATGCATTGCAACACAACCAGCCAGCCAGCCAGCTGCACAAGTGGACACGCCAGTCTGGGCACTGCTCCGGCACAGCGCTTGCTGCCTGCCTCACCCACTGCACCCTGTTGGAGCCGGGACTCCTTTCCCTGGGGCTCTTACCCATGCCTGCCCCTCTCCCCGTGTTCCCATCCCCCTTGCGCAGCCAGCGCGGGCATTGGGCCCAACCTGCTGCTGGCCCGCATTGCCAGCGAGCGAGCCAAGCCCAATGGGCAGTTCAGGGTGCAGGGAGGGCAGCAGGCGCAGCAGTTCTTAGAGGTGAGAGCGGGCTTGATGGAGGTGGCAGAGCAAGCAAGGCGAGAAGTTTGGCGCAAAGCAGGGCGCTGGGCAGGCATCGCTGGGCCTGCTCCCTCGGTGCATGTCCCCTGTCTGCTTGCCTGCCTGTTCATTATTGCAAGGCACGTGCCTGTTTCAGCCCGACTGACCCTCCAACCGACACGCTCCCCGCATGCTTGCAGGATTTGCCTGTGGATGTGTTGCCCGGGGTGGGATGGTCCACGCGGGAGCAGCTGGAGGGGCAGGGGATCAGCACAGTGGCAGACGTGAAGGCAAGTTTGACTGGAGCCGAATCGACTTGGCGTGCCTTGCCGTGCCTCGACTGGATTTCACTTCCAGAGGACAGGGATTAGGCTTGGTGGAGAGTCTGTGGCTGCATGTGATACAGCCGCCCACTCGTATTTTGCCCCATGCTACCCGCTACGAGGGCTCTAGCAGGGCCGGCTTCAGCCAATGCTTGCACGCTTGTTGGCCACATCTGCCACGGGCATGCACTCCTACTATGGCCTGCCCCATGCTGCAGGCCAGCTCCCAGGCGCTCCGGAGGGGGCTGCCCTAGCCGCCTGCATGTATTGGCTGTGTCTTACATAGCCACGATCTCTCTTATCTACCGCCGCCCCCCCCCCCCCCCCCCCCCCCCCACCCCATGCTGCAGGCGCGCTCCAAGGGCTTCCTGCAGGGCCTGCTGGGCCCCAAGCAGGGCGCCCTGCTGTGGGACTACGCGCATGCCAGGGACACCAGGTGCCTCCCCTTTGGCCTCATCTCGCTTCACCATGCGTGGTGTGCACCTGTGTCTCTTCTAGTGGTTCGAGGTGCAGCGCCTGGTGCCGCGCGCATGCACGGCTCCCCCACACCCTTATTTCACCGTCCCCGCTCCCATGCCTTCGCCTCCCTCTGCTGCGCAGGCCGGTGGAGCCGGTGCGGGCGCGAAAGTCGGTGGGCGCGGAATGCAACTATGCCCTCCGCTTCCAGGGCTGGGAGGACGCGCACAAAGTGCTGCAGGACCTGGGTGGGTGCAGGCGGGTGCAGAGAGGCGGTGTTGCAGGTGTATGCATGTGTGTGCATGTGTGGGCTGGTGGGTGGGCAGGTGCAGAGAGGCGTTGTCGCAGGTTTATGCACGGGTGGATGGGTGGAGGGGCCATGGGCATGCTGTGTTGGGAGCATTCGTGCAGGGCGTGTGCAGTGTGGCATGCGGGAGAGTTTCAGAAGACTTGTGCCCTTGTTGCTGTGTGGCGCAAGAGGAAGAACATGCGTCATGTGAACATCATTTATTGCACTGCTGCCTACTGCCCTGCTACCCCCTTTCCGCCCTCTCCCCGCAGCCGCGGAGGTGCACGAGCGCATGCAGCGGGCGGGGGTGAAGGGCCGGCTGATCACGCTCAAGCTGAAGCAGCGCAAGAAGGTGTGTGGCGGCTGCTGCGCCCCGCCTGCTTTGGATTCGTGCAAGTCTGCCAGTGCAGCTGCCGTGTGCTGTCCGATGTGCGTCTGCGGTCCCTCCTGCCGCCCATGCATTGTTTCCATTGGGCCCGTCACGCTCGACCGTGGGGCACACATTCCAACAGGACTGCGTAAGCATGTGCTTTGCATGCTGTGCCGTCGTGCTGTCGTGCGCTGTGCAGGGAGCAGCGGAGCCCCGCAAGTTTCTGGGCCATGGAGAGTGCGACAACCACTCCCGCTCAGGCAAGCGCCATGGGTGCTCGGGTGTGCACCCGTTTTGTGCTGGCAGTGGGAGCCTCCAGGGCTGCGCCGCATGGCCCCAGCCGGGCAGGGAAGCACGCTGTTGAACCGAGCCGGCACGCCTCACTGGCCCAACATTTGCTCCCCCCGTCCTCGCTTTCACTGGCAGCTGCTGCCACGCTGGCGTGCCTCGCGAACTGATGTGCCCCATGACCTGCCCCCACTTTCCTGCCTTCACCTGCCTGCCACTGCAGCCAAGCTGGCGTGCTTCACCGACTCAGCGGAGGACATACTGCGGGAGTGCAGCACGCTGCTGCACAGCCTCGGCGTGCCGGCGCCCGACATCCGTGGCATGGGCATCGCGGTGAGCTTGGCACCGGTGTTGCCTTGGGTCCGCCTCGCAAACCGTGGTGTTTGTGTGGGTGTGGGAGAGGGCAGTGCACTGCAGCAGGGTGTGGCGCAGAAAGGGGGCGGGCAGAGGTGGGGCACACTGCACTGCAGCAGATGAGGCGTGGGCACTGTGAGAAGCCTTGCCCGCTGGGGGAGTAAGAGGGGACGGGAAAGCACATGGCACTGCACCCGGTTTTGGCTGCAGACTGACCGCGCTGTAGCATCACCACCGCGGCGGACCGGCAGGATTATGGACCAGGGCGTCGGCTGTACCAGCGCCTGGCGTGGCCTCGTAAAGTCCAACAGTGCTCGCAGAGGGACGAAATGGGGGACAGCTGTGGCAAATCTCCCCACACCTTTACCTTTACCTTACGACTCAATTGCCAAGCCTTCTGGCTGCACAGTTTCCCAAGCTGACTCTCTCGGCTGCACCGGCTGCCATGCCGCAGGTGTCAAAGCTGGACAATGAAGGCACCGCCCGCCCAGGCGGCGTCCTGCCTGCGGGCATGGCGGCGTTCCTCCGCAAGGGGCAGGAGCAGCAGGAGCAGCAGCAACCGGCGCATGAGCAGCAGCAGGAGGATGCAGTAGAGGAGGAGGCGGAGGAGGATACGGAGGAGGAGGGGGTGGAGGAAGAGGGGGAGAATGAGCAGCAGCAGCAGCAGCAGCAGCAGCAGCAGCAGCAGGCCAGTAGACTGACTGAACCTCGCTCTGATGCAAGGGCAGGGGCAGCAGCGCTGGCAGCGGCTTCCCCAGAGCCCGGCCCCCGCAGCCCACCCAAGCAGCTGCCGCCAGAGCAAATGCTTGAGCGTGCAGCCGCCCACGAGACGCCCCCTGCAGCCGCCGCTGCGTCCCGCAGCCGGCAGGGTGCGCTGCAGCAGTGGCAGGGCGTTTCGCTTTCGCAGGTGACGAAATTGGCTGCCCTGTCCCATCTGGCCGTTCCGTGCACTTGCCTGACCAGCTGTCTTTCTGCGGCTGGCACCCGTCGCTGTCTGGCCAAGTGGCCACCGACAGCATCCCCTTGCTCGGACCCTCCCTGCCAGGCTGGTTGCCTGTCCCCTGCCAACTGCCGCCAACGGTCCATGGCGACCCGCACCTCTCTTGTCTCTACATCCCGCCTGCCTGCCTGCCAGCAGATTGAGGCTTCTGCCCCGGAGGCCCTTCTCAACTCCCTATCAATGGCAGCACATCTCTAGGTATGTGTGCTCATACTCTGCTCTCGTTCGTTTCCTTTGCTTGCCTGCAGATAGAAGCTTCCGCTCTAGAGGCGCTCCCCTACTCGGTGCTGCGGGAGCTGGTTGCGGGGGTGCCGCTGGGCCGGCAGGAGCAGCTGCCACGTGAGCACGCAGAGGCGCAGCAGCAGCAGCAGCAGCAGCAGCAGCAGCAGCAGCAGCAGCAGCACCAGCTGGCAGAGGCGCAGCAGTTGGATGCAGCGATGGCAGCAGCGGCAGCGCCTGCTGGGGATGAGGAGGCGGCTGAGGGCATGGCAGGCGCAGCTGGGAGCAAGCGGCAGCGGCTGGGCGTGCAGAGGGGAAGTGGTGAGGAAGCAGCGATTGAGGGGCAGCCCGCACGGGTGGCTGGCGAACAGTCGGCACCCCCAGCACATCCCGGCCCCCGTCTCCAGCAGCAGCAGCAGCATCAGCATCAGGCGCTGCCGCTGGCGCCCCAGCAGCCGGCCGGCAGCGCAGCCGCCGGCAGCGGAGCAAGCAGCAGCAGAGCAGGTGTCAGCGCGGCCGGCGGGGGCGGCAGCAGCAGCGCAGGTGGCAGCGTGGCCGGCGGGGGCGGCAGCAGCAGAGCAGGTGGCAGTGCGGCCGGCGGGGGCGGCGGCGGCGGCGGGGGTTCGCCCATTGTGGCGCTTCCCGCCTTCTCGCAGGTGGACCCTTCTGTGCTGGATGCCCTGCCGTTGCAGATGCGTCGGGAGCTGGAGGTTGCCTACGGTGAGCTCCCACACTCTTGGTTCTTTGTACATTTGAATGGTGGTTGGGTGGTGGGTTGAGGGGGCGGATGTGAGAGTTGCCCAGGACTTGTCCACACGTTTGGCGCGCAGACGAACCCTAAAGCTTTCGTATGGTGATGGGTGCCAGGCTCGCCCGTGCCTGCCGCCCGCCCGCCCACGTTGTGTGTGCATTGCCAGCCATTGGCGCTGCTGTGCAGAAAACTAGGCACGCCTGGGCCAAGTACTGCCTGCCGCAAGTCACTGCTGCAGCCCGGCACTCCTGCACAGCTCGAACTCTTCTGCCCCAATGTGCTTGCAGGCATTGGCCGGCACAGCGCGCGCCCGCTGCCGAAGCGCAGCGGCCGTGGCGCCGGCGGTCCCATGCTGCGCCACGTCAGCAAGCGCCAGCGCTTGGACTCTTTTGTTGCCCACCCTCCGCCGTTTGGCGTGACAGCACAAGGTGCCAGCCATGTACGGCAAAAGCTGCACCAAGAGCATGAGCGGCAGCAGCAGGTGCAGCAAGAGCCGGTGCCACAGCAGCAGCAGCTTGAGAGGCAGCAGCCGGTGCAGCAGCAGCAGCAGCACCTTGAGAGGCAGCAGCAGCGGCAGCACAAGGTGCAGCAGCAGCAGCACCAGCAGCAGCTGTCGTTGTCTCAAGTGGACCCTGCCGTGCTTCGAGAGCTCCCGCCAGATGTGCGGCAGGAGGTACTGCAGCAGCTGCAGGCTGCCGCTGGCAGCGGCGGCGGCGGCAGGGGGCCTGCACGGCAGCAGCACCGCTCCCGCCTGGGGCAGCAGCGCGACCAGGAGCAGGCGTGGCGGCAGCGTTGGCGCGAGGAGCGGGCGCTCCGAGAGGCAGAGGCGGCAGCAGCAGAGGCGGAGGGGATGGGAGGTGGCGCACTGGAGGTAGAGGTACCGGCGGGCAGCCAGCTGCCATGTGCCAATGGGGGCAAACAGAGGGAAGATGGACTGCAGCTGGTGCAGGGGACAGGCGGGGATACAGGTTCACCAGCGCTGCCCCCGCCAGTGGCGCACTTCCTCGGCCAGGCCGGCAGCTCAGCGTCAGTGCAGGGCCTGGCTGCCGCCCTGGCTGACTGCCTGACAGAGCTGCAGGCAGCGCTGGCAGCCGAGGCAGCTGCCTCACCGCCACCTCAGCGGCAGCAGCAGCCGCTGCAGCCGCCGCACCCGGCATCGCCAGGGCGGCGTGCTGGCAGCGGCAGCGGCAGCCCTGGCGGCAGGCCTGCCCGCAGCGCTGATGTCAGCCCTGGCGGCAGCTCTGGTGGCGGGGTGTCACCCGGCAGCAGCATGGATTTGGACCTGCCTCCCACTCAGGAGGTTGTGGACGGGGACAGAGATGCTGCTGGGCCGGCTGCACAGGATGGGCCAGGGGCAGCCGCGGCAGCAGCAGCAGCAGAGCAGCAGTCAGGCGGAGGCGGTCGGGGGCCACAGCTGTCGCCACGGCAGGACAGCCTGCAGCAGTTGGAAGCGCAGCAGGGGCATGCGAAGAAGCAGCCAGGGGCAGCGGGGGGCACGCCTGCAGGTGCAGGCGGCGGCAGCGGACACAGCAGCGCGGTGCAATGGGGGCTGGCTGTCCTGGGCCGCAGCTTGCGGCATGCTGCATCGCAGCTGCTGGCAGCTCGTGACTTGGAGCAACTCAGGCTGCTGCTGCTGGCGGTGCAACGCCTAGGCGTGCGGTACCCCTGGTTTGCTGCCGGCGCGGGCGAGGCGGCGGTGGCGGCAGCGCAGCGTGGCGTGCAGGCGCGCTACGGCTGGCGCCTGCGCTTGGCGGGGCTGCTTGAATGAAGCAGGAGGGATGCGTCTTGCCGCCTACGTGTGCCTCTCGGCCTCTCGTGGCCTCGCGGCTTACTGTTGCACGCGCTTCATGTGTTAAAGAGCATTACTATGGGCCGACAGTAGAAGAGAAAAAAAAGGGAACTTGGGAGCGCTTAGGTAGTGAGGTGCAGGGAGAAGGCATGCGCCAAAGGTGATGGGTGACAGAAGAAGCAAAAAAAATGGTGGTAGCCTCCTTGTGGGAGGCAGAGGCGGTGGGATGGCTGAGGCAGAGGGGGGCACCTGTGACTGATGGCAGACGTGGTGTGTGATGAGGAGGAGGGTTGAGAGAGAATGGAACTGGTGAAACATGAGAAGGGGCAGCAATTCGACCCCCTGTCGTGGTAGATTGTAGAACCACGGCATGAGGACGGCATTCATTTGTCATGCATTGTCATGCATTTGCCATGCGCAGCGTGGGAAGGATGGGAAGGATGGCAGGCGTGCGTGCCGGCAGACAGGTACGGACAGGTGGGCAGGTGGTGCAGCAAATGGTGCAGCAAGCTGCACCCTGAAAGGCAGGCACATTCATTGGGTGCTCAGTAGGAGGAGGCAAGTTCACCGGAACCTCAGTAGGAGACACAGAAAACAGACAAAAAGGGCAAGAGGGCTCAGAGGTCTGCGAACACATCGAACGTGAGGAGGCAGGGCGGCTGGCAGCAGGAAGAAGCAGGCACGAGCCGGGAGTTGAGGCTCGATGCTGCCGAACAAAACAAGGGGGGGGGGTCGGCATGTGTGTGTGTGTGTGTGTGTGGAGCAGTCGGGCTTGGCCCAGCTAGTAGCCTCCGCACACCACAAACACGTACATGCAGCACACTGCCGGAAGGATGAAGTCCAGCCAGCAGCTCAGGCAGCCACCCACGTCTACCACGCATCGCGGCGGCGCCTGCGCAGCCGGCCCAGCGCCGCCATCTGGGAGGCACCGCGCACGATCTCCACTGCCGCCTGTGCCCGCGGGCTGGCTGGCCGTGCGTTGCGGGGCGTTGAGGCGGCGGAACAGCCGGCGCTGTTGCAGCTCGATGCTGAACTGGAAGTGTGCCATGAGAGCAAAGGCCAGCAGGAGGAGCAGCGGTTGGAAGATGCTGCACAGCGCATGCGCCAGCGAGGCGGGCGCACCGACCGCCTCAGACAGCATGGCATAGACCTGGGTGACATTGCCGTTGGAGCAGACTGTGTCGGTGTTGAACAGCAGCAGGGCTGTGGCTGCCGCATGCTGCAGGAACAGCCACCTGCGGGGGGCGGGGAGGAGCGTGGCACGCAACTGGTGAGTGCCGCAAGTGGGGGGCTTGGGCGGGCAGTGTGGGCTGCTGCCCTGCGTAAGCGGCATGTGCCAGGCACTTTACGGCGCGCGCAATTGCAAGAGCGCAGCCGGGCGGTCCCCCCAAGGTATCTCCCACCCACCTAAAGGGCAGCGGCGAGAAGAGGGTGTAGAAGGCCAGCCAGCTGATGCCGTTAGCAATGGTGCTGAGGGCGAGGGCGGCAAACGGGCTGCCGTGCGGCCGCCAGGGATACAGCTCTTGGTGGATTGTGCAGCCCACGGCGCATTGCAGGAGGTTGATGGCGACGGTCAGATTGTAGCGAATCCTGCACATGAGACAGGGCGAGGCCAAGAGCAGGAGTCAGTGGCGTGGTGAGCGGCAGCAGGGGTGACGCTGTGGGCGACGCCGCCCGCCGCCCGCAGGGGCACATGGGCCTGTGCGTCGGCCCGCACGCCACGTGCGAGCAACCTCCAATCCATCCTCACATCAGCGGAGTTCCGTCCGGGATGAGGAACAGCGTGACACTGCTGAGGCTGCACGCCAGGCTGCACGCCCAGGCGAAACTCCCAGGCGTCGCTTTGAGGACAACAATCATCCAGCAGGTTGCTCGTATGAGCTCCATCCGACGCTCAAGGGGTCGCGCACGCGACAGGCGCTCCTGCCGGAACCGATACTCGTCTTCAGGAACCACATAGCATAAATCTTTTTGCATCTTGCGTGTATGCTGACGGAGGGAAAGGCCGCTTAAGCGACAGCCGAGAATATCTCGTTGCCCTTGCTGACGTGGTGCCATGAAGCTGCCTCTTCAATTTTGGAACAGGCACAAATGTGAGGCACACACATCTCTCGATCAGGGGGCAATAGCGGCGCCAACTTCGTTCCAGGCCGGGATGAGGAGTTACTCTAGTGCATGCAAGATGTGAGAGGCGGCAAGTATCAGCAGGTGTGTTGGCAAAACAGGGCGCTGCGAAGCAAGTGAGCGCTTGGTAGAGAGTCCCGTGGTGCGGGCGCACACTAAGAGCTAATGAAAGGAAACTTGGGTGCGAGACTTGCAAAGGCACGCGGCTCAACAGTTGTGGAGGCATGCCATGCATGGCGGGCAGCACTGCACATTTGGGTGCTCAGCATGCACGGGGCAGGCAGCGGAGGAGAACAGCTGTAGGCTGGGTCAGGCGTGGTGCGTGGTGATTGGCTTGACAGATAAATTATTAGCAAACAACAAACTCGAAAAGCAGAAATGTCAGTACCTACCGCGGCGTGAAGTCCGTGAGCAGGGGAAGTGGCGAGCTGCGCGAGCGCTGTTGGGCGCCTGCGAGCGGCAGCGCCGAGCAGCGGACCTGCAGGAGCAGCACAGCAAGGTGCGTAAAAGGAATTCTCCAAGGAGAATGGCTTTCAGTAGAATGAAAATGGTCGCGCCAGGGGAGCACTCTACTGGTCGCCCGGTGCAGCGAGATGCACCGTGTGCCAGCGCTGACACTGCAGCCGCGCCTCCGCCTGAAGGTGCCGTCAACCCTTCGAGCCTGGCTTATGCTGTGTTGACTTGGCTTGGCAGGTTTGCTGTAATCGTAGGTTATCAAATCTGGGCATCCTTGGTAGCGGGGTTTGGTGCAGAGGATCGGCCCATCCCAGCGATATCAACGGTGGCGGCGGCAGGACGCCGAGCGATGCAGCGCGCTGTGGGAAGAGTGCCAGCGCACATCCCAACGGTAATGCATGTAAAACTCGCCGCACTTCAGCTTCTATTACCTCGTCACGAGCGGAGTGGCTGCCAGGCTGGGTCAGGCCCTGAGAGAAGCTTGCTCTCGGTCGACAGGTTGTACTGCGCTCTTCACCCAGACAGCTGCCAAGGCATTTCAAGGCATCTTGCAGCTCCTCTGTAGGACACCACTGTTGCCCGAAGCCCCAGATACGGCCATGGGTGGGGAAAGCGAACTCCCGTCGGGCGTTGGCCCTCCCGCCGACACGCTGACAACCTGCGGCCCCTTTTTGAGGTATCAGAACAGCCTACCCGGCACCAATAACTGGACCGGCAGCGTGCTGTTTGTCACCCGCACCGGCGCCGCCGCCGCCGGCGGAGCGGCTCCCGCGGCAGGTGCCGCCGCCGCGGGCCCCATTCTTACGATGACCGACAGCTTCCGTGATGGCGACGAGGCCATTGCCTCCAACGAGCAGTGGCAGCTGTCGCCCACCCAGCTGGACTCGTGTGAGGGCTGGGTGTTCTGGCGCTACGAGCTGGCGCTCCCCCTCACACCGTTCCAGCGGGCCGTCCAGTACCGGATTGCGACCGCTGGAGGGGACAACGGCACCGCCACCACCCCTACCTACACCTTCTGGCTGCCGGCCATTGGGCAGCCCATGCACTGGTGAGGTGGGACAGTGGCGTGCTATGCCTGCCGCTCCTGGTGGCGTCGCCCAGAAGGGAATCTGATCTGTCCCCCGCCACTTCCCCCCACCCGCTGCCCGGTGCCTAGCTGCCTCTTCGGGCTGCCCGCCGACATTGTCTCTGCCCTCTTGACCTGCATTACCTGACCGAGATGCTTCAAGATCGCGTTTAGTGCTTGCCTGCCCACCCCGGTTGTCAAACTGTGCATGTGGTCGCCAACCCCGTGCCTGCTCAGTTGCATCCCGTACTACATGCAATGTGCCGGTGTCGAGAACCCCAACCTTCACCCTTGCTCGCCACGTCATCACCACCACAATCGCAGGGGCTACTACTCGTGCAACGGCTTCTCCTCCAACGTGGGTGCTGACGCCCCCGAGCGCCAGGACCCCACTTACCTCTGGCGTGACCTGCTCGCCCTCCACTCTGCATTCCCCATGCACTGCTTGGTGGGAGGAGGTGCGCACCCCCCGGGCGGGGATGATGGAGGGTTGGGGTGACGCAGGACGCGAGGGCAGGGGGGAAGGCCACGGCAGCGGTCCGCGGGGGTTTGGACAGCCGTTTGGAGGGTGCTGGCCATCGCTGCAGTCGCACCGGCGCACCTCAGCCCTCCAGCATGCCGGCGCCACGCTCAACTGCGACTGTGCCTCGCTGCACCACCCTCCTGTCCAAATAATGCTTGCTGAATGGCACTGCAATCAACCCTGCGCCGTGCAGGCGACCAGCTGTACTGCGACTGCGTGTTCCAGGACCCTCTGTGCAAGGAGCTGGGCACCTGGGGCGCCCAGGACGCACAGTGAGCGCCGGAATGCTGCTCGTGCTTGTGCTGCCTGCTGCCGTGGTCGTACTGCTGACTCGTCGAGGGCAGGAGGGTGAAAGCCAGGGCCGCAGGCAGCACTGCGGCACCTCTGGGTTGGGTACCCCCCACCCTCCTCTGCCCTGCTCTTGGGAGCCCCGCCCCGGGTGCCCTGCTCTCGGGACCTGGCGGCAAGGCGGAGGGCACCCACCTCTACTTGTTTCTGACCCGGAGCCGTGCCCCCCGCTACCTTGCCCCTCCGATCGGCTGCTCCCCTTCCCCGCCCACCTGCTCATGCGTGCAGCACGCAGAAGACGAGCGCCCCGTGGACCCCGGGCATGGAGGCGGAGTCCACCCACAACTATCTCACCAACTACCTCTCCTGCTTCGCCACGCCCGAGATCCAGCTGGCCTTTGCCTCCATCCCGCAGGTCATGATGTGGTGAGTGGGTGGGGCAGGGGGGCGGCGCCAATGCGTTCAGCACTCGGTTTTGTGGGCGGGGCAGGAGCGGGTGCAAGTGTGGTTAGCAGTCAGTGCAGCAAGGCGTTGCCCACATCGCACAGGTCATGGTGTGGTGTGGTGAGCACATCGGATGGTAAGGCTGGGTTGTGGCGCTTTCGCGCGTGTGGGTCCTGCGCATGGCGGGCAACCCCCGCCTTGCTGCCCCTCATCCCCCTAGGTCTCTCCTTCCCCTCTCTGCTGGCGCACAAAGGATGCAGCAACTCCCGGACTGGTGTCTTGTGCCAATCATTAGGAAGAAAGAGAGCATTGTCGCCTTTTGTTTGCTCACGTTGGCACTTGTTTCGCCCCGCCCCAGGGACGACCACGACATCTGGGACGGGTATGGGTCTTACGAGACTGACATGCAGAACTGCCCAGTGTTCAAGGTGCGGGGCAGGTGGTGGCAGGGGGACGTGCTGGGTGTGCTGTGCATGGCAGCATGCATGGAGGGTGCTCAGGGTGCTATGCATGGCATGCTTGAGGTGGACGTGCAGAGCTGCCCCGTGTCCCAAGGTATGGGGTGGGTGGGCGGCAGGAAGGCGTGCTTGGGGGGTGGTGAGTGCGAGGGGCGTGGCTATAGGGTTCAATTGCCATGAGGTTGGCAGGGCCTGTTGCAAGGTGATGTCGCAGTGGCGTGCCTTTTTCACCTTCCTGCGCGCCCGCTGCACTTCTGCTGCCCAACGCACCGCTGCTCAACCGACTGTGTGTGCAGGGCCTGTTTGCGGTGGCGCGCCGCTTCTACCTGCTGTTCCAGCAGCACACCACCGACGCGTTCAACGCACAGGCCAAGGAGTTCCTGGGCGCAAACGACGGCTCGTGAGTCCCTGTGGAATGCAACGCCTGGTGCTGTTGCACCTGCTGCTGTGCTCAATTGTGGAGGCCCGGTTGGAGGTTGCATGTGCACGCCAATAGCGCCTGAGGGCCGGTGGCGGCGGTTGAGCTGTTGTGGGGTCTGGCGTGGGCTTTGTGGTTCCCAGCTGCTGCTGCTGCTGCTGCCGGCTGCCCCCTCACATCCTGCCTCCCCTCCCACGTGTGCCTCCCTCCTCTTGTTGCTCCCTTCCACCCTGCAGCGACTTCCACTCCCTCAAGTACATGGGCCCCCAGGTGCTGCTGCTGGCCGTTGACATGCGCTCGCAGCGCAGCAAGGCGCGCATCATGCCGCAGGTGAGGGGGCAGGAAGCGGGAGAGGTAGAGGGAGGCCTGAGGGGAGAGGTGTTGTGGAGTCAGGCCACACTCCCGCCTGCGGAAGGTTGCAGAAGGCGGGTGCAGCGAGGTGCGCATCATGCTGCGGGCAAAAGAAGGGCGCAGCCGCCAACGGGTGGTGGCGTGGGCCTTTGAGCGGCGGGAAGTTGGGGACGCGGGAGGGGCGTGTGAACGGGGGGTCAGCTCACCCGTTATGTTCCTTCCAATGCAGGCCACTTACGACCTGCTGGAGAAGGCGGTGATGGAGGTGGGACCTGGCCCCCAGCACATTGTGGTGCTGTGCGGATGCCCCCTCATCTTCCCTGCCATCCCCGCCGCCGAGGGCATCCTCCAGGGTGCGCCCAGGGTGTGGCGGCCTTGTTTGGTGGTTTTGTACCGTTGTCACTGCTCTTGCATTCGCGCACCTCCACGCAGTCCTCTTCCCTCCCGCCATCCCGCTGCTGAGGGCGTTCAGGCTGTTGGGTGCACCCTGCCCCGCCCCCAGTGGTCGAAAATGCCGTTCCCTTTGGGGCCAGCGCCGGTCGGGCCGGGTCAGGCCGGGCCTGGCAGTTCGCTTGCTTGTTAACTTTGTTTGTTTATTGCTTATTGAGGGCATGGTGTCTGTCTCTCTATTGAACGCAGGCCTGTCGGGTCTGGCCAAGAAGTCTGGCATCCTGCGCAAGATGATGCGCAGCAGCGGGCTCATGGACCGGTTTGACCAGCCAGAGGTGGGTGGGCGGGCGGCACGTGTGGCATGGGACCTGTGTGCGGGGTGTTGCACACAACCTGCATGAACCACCTCAGCCACCGTCTCCTCTGCACGTGCTGGCTGGCCCGGTGTACAGGCAGCACGTGCCACCAGCCCTTTTACGGCGTGTTCCTCTGTCCATCCTGTCGTTGTGGGGAACTGGGTGCCCCCCTGCAGCTCCCGGATGACCTGGTGGACGGGCCGGCGCCTGTGCAACCATCTGTGCAAGGGTGCAGTGTGTGCTCCCTCTTTGTGTTCTGTTGATTTGGACATTGGCTGCCCCCTGCAGATCCTGGATGACCTGGTGGACGGATGGGCAGCGGCCATCCACAAAGGTGGGGCGGTGGGCAACACCTAGTTGGGGAGGGGGGCGGTGCGGTGACACCCCTGGCGGTGCGGCCTTGGGCCGTCCAGAAAGTGCAGCGGGAAGATGTCTGCCGAACACTCCCAGTAGCAACACACCTGTCCCAGCCCCCTGGCTGCCTGCTGCGCCCGTCCGGCCGGCGCCGTGCGAGCGCCGACCTACATTGGCTCCCGCTAACCCCCATGGCACCTGCCTGGCCTCCGCCATGCTGCCTGCAGAGGAGCGGGTGCAGTTTGTGCACATGCTGCAGCGCTTCTCCCTGCAGAAGCAGCTGCGCGTCAGCATCCTGTCGGGTAGGGCATCCGCTGCACAACAGCGATACTAGTGCAACTCACCGCTCGCTGCCTGCCTGCCTGCCTGCCTTCCTGCCTGTCGCTGTCAGTATCCTGTCGAGTATGGCGCCTGCCGGCCTGCCTGCCCGCCTCCAGCATGCCCGCCCACTGCAAGGCGCACTGTGCTAATGGGCGCTGCACCGAGCGGCACAGCCTGCATGCTCCGCGCCCCGTGTGCCCAAGTTGCCGCCCCTTTGGCCCCGTCGGCTTGTGCCGCTCCTGCCACGCGCTCTCTCACCCGCTCCCACGCAACCTTGCTGCCTGCTCTGCTGCAGGGGATGCGCACGTGGGGGGCGTGGGGCGGCTGTACTCTCGGGACAAGGGCGTGAAGACTCTGGAGTGAGTGCTGAGCTGGCATCATGGCTCTGCTTGTCCGCACCGACGAGCTTGCGGTGCACGCTCACGCTGTTGGCCTGCCTGCCGCCTGGCCCCCTGCCCCTGTTTGCTGCCTGAAACACTCGTGTGCGCTCCCCTGTGCACTCTCCTGCAGGGATGTCCCGGCTCATCAGCAGTGCTCTCATGTGCTATGCTACCACCCCACCCCCTCACTTTGGCCCTCTTTTCTCCCCTCCTCCCACCATCAATCGCTATGTGTGCAGGGAGGACCCGCTCTTCATGCCCCAGATCATCAGCTCTGCCATCATGAACGGCCCGCCCCCGCACCCCGTCGTCAAGATGCTGCTGCGCACCAACTGGGCAAGTGAGTGCTGGCTTGTGTGCCACCAGAGGGTGGGGAGGGCTAGGACTCGACGCACGTGTGTGGTCAAGATGCTGTTGGGCACCGACTGGGCATGTGGATGCGTTTCATCCCTACAAACCCGGCGCAAGTGCCGCGCACCAATTGGGTACATGTCTGTCTCTGTGGGGTCCAGGTTTGAGCTGCGTTTGGTGGTCAAGTGCTTGGTCAAGTTGCCGATGCGCACCAAATGGGCGTATGGGCAGTGGGCCAGAGTTTTAGCGTGCACGCAAGCGGCCTCTGCATGTTGCAAGCACGCGCAGGGCGGACCCAGCAGCTGCTGGCACGGCTGCTGCCTGCGCCAGCACAGCCCTCCAAACGGCACTCCAAGCCAGGCCCAGGGATCGTGAGGCGACGTTGCCGTCACTTGCCTCTGTTGCTCATCTACCAGCCCACCCGCCCACCCTGTGCCCCTCCCTCCCCTCGCCTCGCCCTGCCCCTGCACAGCCAACCTGGATGGGAAGACGCGGCAGAAGATGGTGCGGGTCTTCCCACGCCGCCTGCACCCGCGCACCGACAAGCTCGTGGGAGCGCGCAACTGGTGAGCTAGGGTGGCTAGCTGGCCATCAGGGGGGCGCAGCTGGCAGTCGCACCTGCCGGCTCTCAGCGTTGCCATTCCTGGGCAGCACACCGCCCCTTCCCCCCCGCCGCTTCACTGCTGCCCAGCCCCCCAGCCTCCTCTCGCTGCCCCACCCCGCCCCACGCTCTCCACCCGCCCCGCCTCCCCGCTACGCAGGTGCGACATCTCTCTGGCTGCGCCCCCCTTCTCGCCGCCCACCGTGCCTAGCGACCCCAACTTTGGGGGCCTGCGCTTCTGCCTGCGGGTGGAAGACGCCAAGCACCGGTGGGTCCTCAACTCCGATCTCAGCACAAGGGCTGGGTCTGGGGCAGGGAGGCCGCTCATGAGGCGGGGGCTGTGCCTCTCCCCGTGTGCAAGCGTGCTTTGCAATTATAGCAACAATTGGTGGCGGCCGCAGTCCCTCCCGTCTGCCCCCGGGGCTCCACACCGTCATCCCCTGCCCTTGACCAACATTCCACGCACGCACCCCCGCACCTGAGCCCCTCCCCTCCCTTCCCTCCCTCCCCGCCTTCCTCTCACGTGCAGGCGGGGGCAGGCGGAGGAGACGTACACCATCCTGGTGCCGCGCCACCCTCAGGCCGGCGAGGCAACCGTGGCTACCGGCACGCCCACCAGCGTGGCAGGCCTTCCCGTGGCAGAGGCCTCGGCCGCTGCTGACCACAGCGTGCCGCACCCGCTGAACCTGGTGATGTCCCTGCTGCTGCCGGCCGCGAAGCCCGCCAACGGCAAGGGGGCAGCTGCCAAGCCGACAGTGGTGGCGACCGCAGTGCAGTGAGGCGGGCGGGCCGACAGTGGGCCTCCCTTGCCGCACCTGCACGCCGCACCGTAGGTAGATCATCCCTGGGGTTGCTCCTCGGGAGCATTCTTGTCTGTCCGACGTAGACATATGGATTTATGCGGCCATGTGTCGAGTATCTATTATATATCAAGTGGTTTCCCAGCCCTAGCGCCATTGTCTCCCACACCGCCTGCACCTTCTCCAGCCAAATGTTCTAGCGTTGCCGACCCTCCCCGCCCTCCCATTCACCCTCATGAGGTTCCCCAACCCCCAGTGCCTCTTCCCACTGCATATTGTATTTGCACTCTCTCAGCCCGGTTCCTAGCGTCGCCGGCCCGCCCCCAACCCCCCAAAACTCAACACGCCTGACCTTCTGACTGTGCCCTGTGTCCGCACACACGGGCATCAGCCTTCTGAGTGCCATCTACGCTGCTCAGTGACGTGCCCTTGACGTTCTTTTGGTTCCTTTTGCTGACAAGACCAGCCTCCGATGAGTGGTAGCCTTAGTGATTTGTGAAGCACACAACGCGGCGCTGCTCAGCAACCCGTCAGGTGCAACAGCCGGTCCGTACACGTGTAGGGGCAATTGCGACTGTGACAATAACACCCTTGGGAATGGAAGGAGGTGGACAGCCGTGCAGATGGCGGCTACAGGTGGGCTCGAGGCACAGAGGTCAGGCACTGCCGCTATCAAGCTCGTGCCGCTTTTGCAGCCGCCAGTGCCGCACATGCCGCCTTGTGCCCGCCGGGTGCCTTCCAATGGGCCACTGCGGCGGCAGTGTGCAAGGGTTTCAGGTGTCAGGCCTTGCTTGGGGGGTCACTTGTGAGGCTTGACGCGTGTGAGAGCTCCTCGGCGAAGGCAGCACGCGACGCCGCCAATTTGTGAGTACATTTTGTAAGCGCCGGCAGGTACGGACCCTGCCCAGCGGTCCCCATCTCGTGTGTCTCCTGCCCTCCACCTCCCTCGCCCCCGGATGATCTCCTACCCTGGCAGGCGCGCGAGCAGTAGCTGGCGCCCTGGCACGCAGAGCAGGCGCGCAGGTGCAGGGTTGCGATGCCGCAGTGGGCGCACACGGGCGCCGCCACGTCAGCAGCCTCCCCCATGCCCAGGCCTGCAGGTGCCGGGTTTGGCAGGCAGTGCCTGGGGCAACGAATGTTTGGTGCGTGTGTGTGTGTGGCTCACCAGTGCTCAATGGTGAAGGTGACACGCTTGCGGGCGCAGGGTGGGCGGCATGCCGCTGTGGGGACATGGCTACAGCACCGTCCCTGTGCTGCGGGGCACAGCGTGTCAGCACAGCACGCAGTACAGCGTATAGGCACAGCACGGGGCAGGAAGGAAGGCGTGCACGGGGCGGGGCGATGCAGGCGGGGGACCACACACCTTCCAGTGTGCCGCTCAATGCCTGCTGCTTCAGCGCCTCTACTTGTTGCTCCACAAGCCGGTCCAGCTCCGCCAGCTGGCGAGTGACTGCTTTGGGAAGCCAGGGCTTGCACCGCTTGCGCCACACGCTGCGCCGGGACGGGGGTGAGGGGGCGGCTGACCAAAGCCTGTTGGCACGCCCGCGGGTGTCCCAATACACGAGCAGGCAAAAACAGGGCTGGCAGGGCGTTGGGTGCGAGTGCATGGCAGTGGCAATGCACGCGCGCCTGCCAATCTGCAACGGCAGTGTGCACCCACACCCACACCCCGCCCCTGCCCCCCGCACCTCAGCAGGCCCACCAGCTCATGCATGCGCCCCAGAGTGGCTTCCCTCTCGCTGCCCCGCTGCCCCTGCGCTGTGAGCAGCAGCAGCGGGCACAGATCGCGCGCCAGGGCAGCGGTCTCCTTGTAGATACGTGCCCCCTCTGCCCGGCGGATGGCCGCCTGGAGGAGCTGCGCCAATGCCTGGCCGCGCGGCGACGCCACAAACGCGGCCGTCAGCTGCGTGCCGCCGCCCACCTGCTTGCCCGCAATGTGGACGACGCGAACCTGTTCGTACGCGTCTAGCAGGCCGCTGCTGAGGGCCTGCTGGGACACGACCAGAAGGCGGTCGAGCGAGGGTGCCCGGTGGTCTCCCAACAGGCGAGCCACACCCGCCAACTCAATCCACATCATCAACCCCCAGCGACGCACATCGTCCATGCTAACCCCCCGACAGCGCTCGCGCAGAGCCACCTCCAAAGCTGCACCCATGGCAGACACAGCTGGCGCCGGCCGCTGCTGCTGGTGCTGCTGCTGGCTGCTGCTGGGTGTGCTGCAGCTGCTGCCGCCGCCGCCGCTGCCGCTGGCGTCGTTGCTGCCATTGCTGCTGGCTGCCCCCAAACGCTGCTGGGGCGGCTCAGCGGGCAGGGAGGGCACCCAGAGTTGGGTGGGGAGCAGGCGCCGTGCTTGCCGCGCCTCTGCACACTCGATGGCAGGGGACTTTGCTGCAGGGAGGCACAGGCGGGGGGAGGGCGTGGAGGTTGCGGTGGTGGTGCACTTGCAGCCAGCAGCGGGGGTTGGGTAGGGTTGGGGTGCACAGGTGTGCAGTGTGCCCGGTTGACCGCCTGCCCTGCCCCCCTCTCCATGTGCACTTTCTGACAGCATGCCTCTGCTGTGCAAAGCACGGTGGCTCACCAGCCAGCCAGCCTGCCTGCCTGCCTGCAACATCTCCCCGCCCGCCCGCCCGGGCACTCGCCCACCTGTGATGCCGGGCCACACCTCCTCCATGCCCCCTCCCAGCATCTCCAGAGGGTCAATGAAGGTCTTGGCATCCGAGGGGTCAGCAAACAGAATGAAGGCAGCTCCCATGCGCTGCAGCAGCTGCACCGGCCGGTGCATGGCTGCAAGGGCGGGTGGGGAGGGAGGGGAGGGGGTGAAAGGGAGGGGGGAGGGGTTTGAAGAGAGGAGGATGGGAGGGGGCACACTGCACGTGCTTTGTTAGAGAAGGTAAGCACCTGGCCTGCCAGCCAGCCAGCCAGCCTGCCTGCCTGCCAGCGAGGGGCCAGACACGAGAGAGACTGGTGCTTCCAAGTACTGGCAAGCATTCGAAACATGCAGATCCTGTGCGTCTGCACCCACGTGTCCGCAGGCCGCCGCCGGTTTGCCGTCCGTTGAGCTCAAAGAAGTGAGGCTGCGGCACAATTGGGAGGGCAGTTTGCGGAGCAGGATTGCACCACACACGTCCAGTAATGAACCTTAAGGTTCATAAAGTTTGGCAATTATGATGTGGACTCCTATTCTTCTGGTGAGCAGGCCGGCACATGTCATAGCAGGGCATTTGCGGCATGAACAGCACACAGGGCGGCACCCACGTTTGCATGATCAGCGGGCGGGCACCCATAGCAAGGCAATTGCCGGATGGCAAATACACAGAGCCGCACTGGCGACAGGCACGATATGACCATGGGGCAGGGTGGAGAGCGCGTGGGGCAGGGTGGGTGGGCATGGCATGGCATGGACAGGGGCGCTGCGGCGGACTCACAAACAGGACGGATCTGTGGAGCACGCGCTGCATGCTGGGGGAGAGCATGTAGCAGCCCACCCCCAGCCCCGCCACCGCGCCTTGGACGAGCGTGGCTAGGCCCTGCGGGACATGTGGTTGTATTAAAACATACCATGTGGTTGCATTGACAGAGAACCACACTTGGCACCACACGCAGAGCAGGGCGGTGGGCCATGCCTTCCGTTGCAGGCACAAGTGTGACTGCAGTGCGGTCGGCATAGCAGGCCCTGCACGCTTGCATGCGTTAGGAATGCTTCAAACAAAGCGCCCCGCCCCCGCCCGTCGTGCCTGGTAGAGCACAGTTGAGGAGTCGGCTGCTTCCATCCATGGGTGTGCATCGGTGTCAGGGCGGTGCATGTCAGGCACTGCACCCAGGGCCTTTTGGGCCGCCCTCAGCTCCCTCTCTGCTGCCTGCAAGGCGGGAATTAGGGCAGCGATGTTGGTTCAAGCAAGTGCAAGGGCACAAGACAGAATGTCGCTCTCCAAGAGTTCCCGCCAGCGCCGCCCCGCCCCGCACAACCGCTCGCCTGCAAGCCCTCGAGGCTTCGCAGGTAATGCGTCAGCTCTGGCGGCCGCTCGTCCGGCGCGAATTCTCGGCAGGCGGCCTGCATCCGCTCCAGCGTCACTTCGAGCGGGTCGCCACCGCTGTCTGCCATTGCCACTAGCGACTTGCAGAGATTTTTGGCGACTGAGGGTGCTTGTATCGTGTGAATTGGCCAATATCAGGCCAGGTGCTATGCACGAGTGCTGCTGGACAGCAGCGCCACTTGAGTTTTGTGCTGCTGTCGCTGTTGCCCTTGCAGGTGCTATCTACAGCCTGCCAGGGCGCGCAACCTTCGATCTGAGTGCACGCAACGACAGTGCTGGTCTGAGCCCAGCTGCGCCTCGCTGGCGGAGGGCGGGCGGGCGGTGCACAGGTGGCCATCATGCTCTCTGCATATCACCTGCCTGTGGCCACATTGCCCGACTTGCGGAGCGGCGGAATGCATCGGAGTGACGATGGGATCTACATGTCAGCTAGGTGGCATGATCATGACCGCAAGGCATGCCCGGCACCAATGGCCGACCGCGCTGGCCGTCACAGGGCACCTCCACACGGGCACCTCCACAACCTCCACGTACAATGGGGGGGCTGGGCAACTGCTTGATCGTGCTGGGGCAGGCCAGGACATAAGCGACGCAAACCGTTCGGCCTGCAGTGCGGCCCTTCCCTTCAACCAGCCCATGGCCTTCTCCACAACTCACCTACTCAGCTGGTGTGGGATACTCGGCAGGCAGGGTACGCGGTGCATGCAGCGCGGCCCGCTTCACTTGCTATTGTCGATCGCATGCGTGAAACAGCCCCGTGTAGCATAGGCCGCTTCCCGCACTGGTTGCTACACCTGGGAGCCCATGACGTTGTCTGCACCACCCAGGCAGAGCAGCACCCGCTTCCCCTTGGAAGCAAGGCGGAGCTCGGCCTTCCAGCGGCCTGGCAGACCACGTCTGGGGTGGAGGGCCGCACTGAACAGGGTGTGCGACTGCAATAGACAAATGAATGAAAGGTGTGGCAGGGGGATGCCTTCCAGTGCAAGCGGCCAGCTCGCCCTCGCTGAGCAGCAGCCCTCGGCGGTCAGGCGCCCGCGCCGCCAGTTGCCGAGCAGCGCTCCGCCCGCACAGCAGTACCTAGGGTTGGGGGGTGCGTTATGCGTTAGTAACTAACGTTATGCGTTATAACGGATACTAACGTTACAGCCTCAAAA